>CM067071.1:26476884-26537241 GCA_033980235.1 Diadema setosum | reverse complement strand
TTTTTTGCGCCCCCCCCCCCCCCCGCCGTATGTTCGAAACCGTTGGCGCCTTTTGATCCAATTGGCGATCGCTTCAGAACGAAAGAAATTGCAGCCGCTGCTCAGTGAAACATTTTGCCTGCTAAATATTAAATGACATGTGTGAACACAATAGACATTGTCATTTTGTCCGCGTCATCATCAAGTTTTGTTCTTACCTTCTTTTTTTATATATATTTGGCGAGCGAACGCAGCGAGCGCGCCGAAAATTTTTTGTATTTCAGCTTACGGAACATGGAAATCTTGTGTGAACACAATAGACATTGTCATTTTGTCCGCGTCATCATCAAGTTTTGTTCTTACCTTCTTTTTTTATATATATTTGGCGAGCGAACGCAGCGAGCGCGCCGAAAATTTTTGTATTTCAGCTTACGGAACATGGAAATCTTGTGTGAACACAATAAACATTGTCATTTTGTCCGCGTCATCATCATGTTTTGTTTTTACCTTGTTTGATTTGGTTTTCTGCCCCCCCCCCCCCCATCATTCTCCCTCCCCCCCCCCCCCCTTCCGGGCGAGTTTTTTTTTTTCTTCTTCTTCTTCTTCTTCGTTTTTTTTTTCTCTTCTTTTCTTCGCTTTTTTTTTTTTTCGTTTTTTGCGCCCCCAAGGAGTGGCGCCCGGGGCACGTGCCCCCCCTTGCCCCCCCCCCCCCTAGATACGCCACTGATGTTGTATTACAGTCATCTCATTATATACACATGACATCGATCATAAATAACAGATAAATTGTATTATCAAATGTTACTTACCTTTTTTTAGACACGTGTGCATGTGTGTGTGTGTGTGTGTGTGTGTGTGTGCACGCGCACGCTCACGCGCTTGCTACAGGTTAGTAGCAATAGTACTAGTATTGTTATTCCGACAAGGTTGCCAGGATTTGATCTTGGGGCGGGGGAGGGGAGGGGATGGGGCGGGTACCGTGGGGACGACCCGAGCGAATGGAGCGATGAGGGGATACGATATAGGAGGCGGGGGGGGGGGGTTCCCCCCTTCCACAATGAGAACTTTGTACATTTTGATGTTGTTAATTGTGCATTTGGGTGCATGTTTTGGCATGGTTTATCGATTTTAAACAGTCCCCCTGGTTTAAGTAAGGTTGTAGTATATTGATGTATGTTTCAATCATATATCTTAACAATATGCCTTCAAGGGTATAAGTAGTTATAGTAGTCTCTACAGGCAGGGAGAAATAATTAACACCTACTAGTTAGCGTTAATTAGGAGTTCCGGTGATGAGTAAAAGTGACGTCCGTATGAAATAGTGATTTTCCTGTTTATGTAGATGTGACTCAAACCCGTTTCCGGAGGGGGGGGGGGGGGAAGCATGTTGTTTATGAAATGAAATCATGAATATGCATCGGTACTTCGTTGGCGATATATTGCTGCACTAATTGTGTAGTGCAGTTTTGCTTGATGAAGAATGCAGTATAATGGTCACTTACACCATGTGTCTAGCCACGATAAATGGTAATGCACAGCGATCAAAAGTGTATCCAGGTACAAGTTTGCAGTTCCAATGTATATTCCACACATAACACCAACATGAGCAGAATGGAAGTGTACATCATTCAGGGTGGTATAAACACACAATGAGCAGAATGGAAGTGTACATCATTCAGAAGTTACATAAGGAATGAAGAGTCCACACGATGAAGATATCCGCAGCGAGTGACTATCCCTCTATAGTGTAAGACTGCAAAATACATGTATATATACAACATATGCCTTGGGATGATGAAGCACAATGATGATGTATAATTTTAGAGGGAAACAGTTGTTACTCTTTGATCAAAATGGTTGACTCAGACAATTCAAGACAGGATGGTGTGACCTGACACAAACAACAGGGTATGGCTTAGAAGGAAATCGGTAGACAATGGAAGGGAAGGGCATGAAGTCCATTCATACGGTAAAGATGCACCTTTTTGTGTGTTGGGATGAGACACATGCAGTGAGGAAGCAGGAGGAAATTGGTAGACAATTGAGGGGAAGGGGCATGGTCAAGTCCATTCTTACTTTTTAGTGGACCTCTCTATTCTTTCTTCCTTTTTTTTTTCAACTGAAGCATGACTTTGTATTATTTTTTTGCCAGTATGCGCTCCTATGTTTATTGATACCATTTATTAATTAAGACAAATGCTCTTTGTTTATGATGTAAAACCTGATTTATCTTGTGTTATGTTTTTGTTGAAAAAGAAGAAAGAAGAAGAATGAAAATAAATGAATTGAATTGAATTGAATTGAATTACAGTAAAGATGCACCTTTTTGTGTGTTGGGATGAGATGCATGCAGTGAGGAAGCGAGAGGGTAATTGGACGACAAAAGATCGAGGTAGAGAACACAAAGAGTGTAGTGCACTGGTCAGGTAGGAAAACAAAGAATGACCAGAGTCGACTGCGAGTACTGTGGTCTACCCTCATTTTGCATGTTGTACATTACCGCGATTGGCTGATGATGAAGTGTCATGTGACAGTGTTTGTGAATTGCCGGTCTGTGATTGGTTGAATATTTTTAGTGGGCGTGTAGCTTGAGTGGTCATGAGAGTGGGTGTTTGGGGGCAAAGAGCTAATTAACCTCGACACTTCAGTTGACCTTTCAAATAGTCAAGTCTGACACTGAAAAACGCCAAAAAAAAATCAACAACATGACCTTTCAAACTCGTAAGAAGATGCCCTCTAACTTCGATCGCCGATAGCATATATCTATTCAGCATCCACCATGGTCACGACGGCCGAAATTCTGCAACGTCTGCATGCATGCTCATGTTTGGCTGATGTTTCAGCCTTGCGAGAGGAGTTGTAACTTGTACGAGGAACTGGAGCCAGAACATCATGCTTTGATCTTCGCTCGGACAACGCATTTTTTAGCTCAAGAGGTGTAAGAGACACCCATCACTTCCCAACAAGCAGGTACGTTAAAGATACAAACTTATTGTGTGTGTGTATGTGTGCGTGTGTGTGTGTGTGTGTGCTACGATGATTATTTACAGCGAACATTATGCAGACATACTCTTTCAACACTCATGTGATAACGAAATAGCTTTAATTTCCTTATGAAAACAGATCGTGATGAAGGATCGTCCGTACCCAGAGCCTCTACCTCTGTCGGGTTTGGACAGCCAGTGGCAAGACCCCCAGCCCAGAACATTACGGTGGATTACACACAAGGGGAACCCTCTACCAGTGGACTACCGCCCACGCAACGGTTGGGAAGAGGAAAAACAAGACAGAGAATGGTGGATTATTGTCAGCTGCTAGCCACAAGCGTTCGGCGTCCGAAACACTGCCAAGAGTCGATGAACCTCTACCTCTGTACAATGTGAGTAGAGTAAGCCATAGGCGTATAAGAAGTACAATGCGAATTGTACTGATTACACCGTCTCTTTTGAACCTGTTGCTCAAAATGGTCCGATAGTTGATATGATGCATCGAGTGAGTGGTATGTTTGATGAAATTGTAAATGATATGGTCGCAGGTGCAAACGATAGGGATTTTGTTAGTCGATAGTGTTCAATGCACCTCGATTGCATAAGCCCGTCAGTATGGCATTTGTAAGGCGGGACCAATTGGACAATGATGCATTCTCTGCCAGACTACAATCGGTTTTGCAATCGCATGAAGAGGTTACCCTGGATGAAAATGTTTCCTTTAACATTATTCATATGCAAATGCCAGAAGGAGGCAAAGGTACTAAGAGGTATTTTGGAAAACTCCTTAAAATGAGGAGCATCATAAGGACTACAGACAGGGGTGCCGACAACATGTGTTGCGCACGAGCCATTGTAACTGGCATTGCTAGGATTGAAAACGAAAACTGGAGTTCAATCAGAAAGAGTTACGGCAAGCAGGAGGAGTACGCGAAGAGTTTGCACAGAGAGGCAAGCGTACCTTATGTCGAGCGTGGTATTGAAGAAATAAAGCAATTTGAAAATACGGCTCGGATGCAGAATTACCGAGTCATATTGATATCTAAAGATAATTTAAACAATCATTTATGCGGGACCCGATGACAGGCAGCATGCGATCTATCTGTATCACCACGATGACCACTATGATCTGGTGACATTACTCAGCGCGTTTTATCGTAGATCATACTTTTGTGAGAAACGCCTGAAGGGTTACGACATCAAATTCGAACATAAGTGTGAGAACGCTTGCAAAATCTGTCGTTCCACTTCGTGTCCTTCTCCTGCTAAGACCGATCAGTTTCAACATTGTTACAAATGCAATCGAAACTTCAAAAATGAGCAGTACTTCAAGAATTACAAAGAGAATAGGACGTGTAAGGCCCCGTATAGCGTATAAATCAGCAAATGCCTAGCGGATGGGCAAAATTTGGCAAAGTCCAGATACGCTCGAATCCGCTCGAATTCGCAAGCAAAATGAGATTTTCGCCTAACGAATGATGAGCATATGCTAACCGTGTTACGAGCGGATAAAGTAACGAATGAAAGCGAATGCGTACAGTCCATCCAACGGATGCTGAGCGGACAAAGCGAATGAGCAGCAAATGCCCAACATATGCAAAGCGATACTGCGGCAATTACGTGTTGTGACTGTGAAAATTGCCCCCAAAAGAAGGAAGCAGAAGTATTCCTGGTGTCACTACCCTCGACAGTCCTCAAGATTCCCCTAAAAGTGCACTTCCTTCTGATGATCACGTTGACGATTTGTTTGTTGGAAGTGAAATAAATCAACTTGAACAACTTGAACTTGACGATGATGTTGGTAGTCCAATATCCTCCATTGCGTCTGGTGCCTCCAACTGGAGAGTGTTATTAAATTTTTCTTCGAGTTTCGAGTCACATTTTCAAGTTTCCAGTCTCGAGTTTCGAGTCAAGTTTTCGAGTTTCGAGTCAAGTTTTCAAGTTTCAAGTCTCATTGTCGAGTTTCCAGTCACATTAACGAGTTTAGAGTCAAATTTTCGAGTTTCGAGTCAAATTTTTGAGTTTCAAGTCAAGTTTTCGAGTTTCGAGTCAAATTTTTGAGTTTCGAGTCAAATTTTTGAGTTTCCAGTCAAGTTTTCGAGTTTCGAGTCAAATTTTTGAGTTTCCAGTCAAGTTTTCGAGTTTCGAGTCAAGTTTTCGAGTTGCAAGTCACATTTTCGAGTTTCGAGTCAAGTTTTCGAGTTGCAAGTCACATTTTCGAGTTTCGAGTCAAGTTTTCGAGTTGCAAGTCACATTTTCGAGTTTCGAGTCAAGTTTTCGAGTTGCAAGTCACATTTTCGAGTTTCGAGTCAAGTTTTCGAGTTGCAAGTCACATTTTCGAGTTTCGAGTCAAGTTTTCGAGTTGCAAGTCACATTAACGAGTTTCGAGTCAAGTTTTCGAGTTGCAAGTCACATTTTCGAGTTTCCAGTCACATTACCGATTTTCAAGTCAAATTTTCAAGTTTCAAGTCAAATTTTCAAGTTTCGAGTCATGTTTTTCGAGTTTCAAGTCAAATTCTCGAGTTTCAAGTCAAATTTTCAAGTTTCGAGTCAAATTTTCAAGTTTCAAGTCACATTTTTGAGTTTTGAACTAAGCTCGAGTTATGAGGCAAAATTCAATTCAAGAATCTATTTTAAAGTCATAATGGTTTGTCAATTTCTATTAAAAAAAATTAAGTTAGCAAAACTCGAACCATGATGCAGACAGAATTCAACTCGGGAATCTATTCTCGAGTCATAATGACTATTCAGAGTTTTGAATGCCACCCACAGGGAAAGACCAGCGAGGTGACAAGCAAAACAAAAAACACACATTTTTTTAATGTTTCTGTATGTTTTAGGCTCTATTTGTGTATTTCTGTTGACAGAATAAAAAAAAAAGCAGATCCGTGTTTTGTTTTGTTTTTTTTTTTTTTTTGGGGGGGGGGGGTGGGGGCTGCCCCCATGCCCCCTGGCGTCACCACTGCGTTAAATTCAAGTTTCAAATTAAAGTCATATTTCAAATAAACTATCAAAGCTCAAATTATTGAGTCTAAACAAATTTTGTAAGTTATAGGCCAATATCCGAGTCATAACTGCTTATTTGTGCGCGCGCGCTCACACACACACACACACGAACACATACATGTTAATCAACTTTCGAGGACCTGTGTGTCAGGCCGTCTGAGTATTTTATCGCATAAGCAAGAACTTGCGTGTTCGTACTTTCCTTGCCTACAGGGGGCAATTTCTATCTAACCAAGGACTTTTGAAAGCATTGTCATATGCGTATAGACGGCGTTTTAACCATACCCGTAAAAGTTCATTGGACTTGCATCCATTTAAACGTCTTACGACCGAGGACGTCCTCAGTTGTCACAAGGACCACGGTTCACAGATCTAAAGTATTGTGTGTCCTTGGAAGTTCTATACAAGTGCGCGCATGCGCACGCACACACACACACACTCACACACACACACACACAAACACACACATACACACACACACACACACACAAAGTAGGCAGACATGTACACACCACCATCATCATCACATAGCATCACAGCACACCTCCACACAGGGTAATATATATATATATATATTTTTTTTTTTTTTTAAAGCAGATTAAACAAAACATGGCACATAAGCATCATGTAAATAAGTACAAAACAAATCATGTAAAAATATTGTACAAAAGTTTAATAACAAAAGTTGGCAAGTAATGATTGCATAAAACACGATGGCAACTCTATGGCAGTAAGCACTTGAGGAAAAAGGAGACATGTCAAACTAAATGTACATAGTATTATTAGGAGAGGAACATAATCCAATATGAAACAACCACAACTCGTTTCTGATAACTAGAGTCGACTCTTGAGAACAAACTGAGGGTTTAGTGCAACAAAGAGTCATCGATATACATGCCCCTATGTATCAATAAGCCTTTTGCACTAACCCTTGTAATATGTTACAAGATTTACATATGATCACATTTATTTTAATGTTAAGTTTCATATTTCACACAAGGGCGGTGAGTTGGCTCAGTCGGTAGCGCGTCTGCCTCACGATCCTAAGGGCCCGGGTTCGATCCCGAGTCTGGACTGAAGAATGTTGTGTGTAAACATACCGTCCCCTCTAGCAAGAGGCAAAACACTCTGTCCCTCGGATAGGACATAATGGAGGTCCCGTGTATGAGAGAGTCACAACTCATGCACGTAAAAGATCCCGCTTCATTCATTCATTCATCGCAAAGAGCAGGGTGTCTAACCCGGTGAAGTGGTCCCACCCCACAACCAAATGGACCCCATGGAAGACCAGCTTAGTGTAGCTGAATATGGGCTATCCAGCCATCTTCACAGATGGAAAAATGAACAACATGAATTAAAACAAAAGAAAACAAAATTATCGCTTATAATGCCTGATGGCATATAGTGATGTGAATTATTGGGGGGGGGGGTATGTCCAATTGTGATATGTACATCATCCGCGTCCATAAAACAAGGGAAATGGGTAAAACAGCCAATTCCTTCACAAAAAAAAAACACACATACATTTTGTTACGACCACAATCACTCTGAGAATGATCGCACAAAAGAAACCATCAACTAATGTTCAGGCGGTTTATTAACAGTGATATTGTGGGTACAGACTCGTAATCGGTTTTCACATCAGTACAATAACGATCAATACAAACAATTACAAATCGGTAATAGAATCACTTACGTGCATTACAGTCCAAAATTTGAAAGCAAGTAACCCTTTGACAGTGTCCAGATACGATGTTCGATGCACAGATGAATGATCCGCGATGCACCGATGAATGATACCTTAGACGTAATCCAGAGGCGCAGGTTGTGATAATCCTCGTTATTAATCCGGGGTAAAAATCCAGGATATACGTCCACAGCGAAACATGCAGAATCCAAACGTTATGACGACCACGTCCAGTCGATGCGTTGAATGATGATTCACTTTATATTGTCCAGCAAGGAATCCAACCCGTCACAGCTTTGCCGTAATAATGTCCGTTGACACTAAAATATGGAGTCTATCTCCAACGTAGGCAAATTAATTCTCTGCAAGCAAAATGTCTCCCAGGCCTTATCTCCACAAACACAATTTGTATAGCAGGTCAGCAGGTAACACAGGACTGACTATAACAAGTCGCTTCAGAGCCAGAAGTGACGTAACTCTCAGAGCAGAGGTGTTGGGTACTCTGCCTACCTCAGAATTTCTCCGGCTTTTATATCCATTCACCCCTTTCTAGTACATTCTGTAATTTTCTCCAACCTGGGGCCACATACCTGAACATACTAGCAAGTCCAAATTCCAGGAATCCTGGATGACTCACTTCCTAATATGTGCATAACATCATTGCCAAAATTAACTACCAATCACATTGGGCTACAAGGGCAGTGCCTCACTCAGCCAGCACTTCCTAGAATTTTCTGGAATGGGTGAAATCATTCTAGATTGAGTGAGCTATAATGTATTTCCTGTCACGTGCCTACAAGTACTGTAGCTACATTGTATACCATGTAGAAAATTCTCCACTGATCTGGTCAGCCTGTATGTACTATATCTATATCATATAGAATGTTCTCCATTAATCTGGTCACCCTGTGTACATACACATTAAACAACCATGCATACAGCCTTGATACATGTACATAACTACTTGTGTGTACATTTGTGACAATATGTAATCCGAGGACCCAGGGAGGGTATAAAAACAGGCAGAATAGGAAAATGGTACAGGTGTATCTAATTCACAACTTTCAAAATCCATCCTCGAAGAGATTGTGAAATTTAGGAAAATACGTTTTTGGAAAGGACAAGCAAGATGAAAAATACGTCAAAATGCCGCACCCGCCCCCTTTCTAAAAATCCCCAATTAGGGTATCTAAAATACAGATGCCGAAGTATTTCCCTGTTTCTGGTGTCAATTTGGACAATACATGAATCCCTGATCCCATCCCCAATTAGGGTCTCTTTTGGAAAGTAATTCCTTTGATGATGTGCAGAACTCGAATGGGACATACTCCCCCCCCCCCCTCCCCAGCAAGAAAATAGCTGTTACAAATATCTGCATATTTCCCAGTAAATTCAGCAACTTTCATTCACTAAATTCATCAAGGAACTGAAATTACAAATGATACAAAACGCCATACTCCGGGGTTCCGCCTTATGTATTTTATGCTACAGTGCATTTACAGGAAGATAAATGTCTTACTCATCTTTATGTAAAGTTACTCTACTGTCCACTTCACTTCAGTGGCATGAAGTGGATCGCATCAGCACAAGACAGGCACCTTTGGCACCAACTTGGGGAGGCCTTCGCCCTGCAGTGAGCAGACCATGGCTGATGATGATGATGATTCTACTGTCTGACCAAGAAACCCGTACCCCAATATCTGGCATGTTGAATCAAAATACATGTATTAAACTAGAAATGTCGCTATGGCGACTGATGCCTCCGCCATAATGTATGATTCTCCCAATAGTTGTATAGTACAACGTCTTTACAATGTGTGATGACGATTTCACATAACTGGCAAAATATTGAAATGACAGGTTTGTAAGAAATGTCTTGAATGTTTACTTTCCTCAAACTGGGTTTGCTATAATTGTCTCACAGTGCAGGTACCCATATTTGGAGAATTGAGGATTTTTACTTGACTTCTGACTGACCCTGTTATAAGTGTATGCATTGAGTAATTTTCAAGGTATGAAGAAAGAGTAATTACAGTAAAACATACGTTTTTTTATTAAAACCTGACCTTTGACCCTTACCCTTTGACCTTTGACCTTCTGACTGGAAATTTCCCAGAGAATCTCCAATAGGTAATACATGTATAGTTTTTAAACTAATAATGCAAGCATTGCATACACTAGTATATGAGAGAAACAGTAAAATTTTGAGGAGTTGACCTTGACCTTTGACCCCCTGACTATTGACCCATGACCCCTAAATTCCCAAGATAATCCCTGCCAGTCAGTACATGCATATGTACCGAGTTCTATGAAGATACATTGAACCATTTGCGAGAAAAGTGAAATTGCAACATTTTCACCTAACCTTTGACCTTTGACCTTTGACCTTATGACATGAAACTCTCTGGAGAATTTTTATGCAGTAGTAAATGTCTACACTAAGTTTCAATAAAATACGTTCGGGCATTGCATCTAGATATGGGGGAAATAGCAACATTTTTAGCATTTGACCTTGACCTTCTGACCTTTGACCTCTTGCCAATGTCACTAAAATCTCCTCAACTATTTGCCCAACCATACATCATACTTGGACCATGTTTGGTGAAAGATACTTCATCCAGTTTTGAGTTATCATGTAAACGGATACAATTTCATGATTTGACCTTGACCTTTGACCTTTGACCTTTGGCGGATTTCACCCAAAATCTAATCAAGTAATTGCCCCATCGTACTTTATACTTGGACAAAGTTTTGTAAAATTCCAGTCAATATTTCTCAAGCTATCGCGTAAACGAATGCGGACGGACGTACGGACGGACGGACGGACAACACGAAAACATAATGCCTCCGGCACCACTTCATGCTGGAGGCAAAAAAAGAATAGAAAATAAAAAAAAAAAACAATTTGTGAAGAAAGGTTACTATTGACAGTTTCTTTTGATTACATTTTTATAAGTTTCAGTTGTGTCTATAGATGTGTACACTTTTGAACATATATATTGCACCCAGCTTTACGCAAAAAAAAAAAATACATTAGTATTCATAGACAATCATGTTGAATATAGAAGATTGACTGGGCAATAAAGAGCAAGCAATTATAGATGAATTGATAGCAAAAACAACAACAACAAACTTTTAGAATACAATATATTTATAGGCACATTAGTTTGCTTACTGCAGTCCAATCTTGCAGAAGCCCTTCAGCTGCATGTTATCTGATACTTTGGTAACTTCCTTGATCACAACCTATAATAACACTCAAATGGAATTCACAGTTTTTTAGCTCACCTGAGCCGAAGGCTCAAGTGAGCTATTGCGATCGCTCTTCGTCCGGCGTCCGTCGTCCGTCGTCCGTCGTGCGTCGTGCGTAAACTTTTTACATTTTCATCTTCTTCTTGAGAACCCCATGACCGATTTTCACCAAACTTGGCAGGTAGCATCCCTAGGGGGATAGGATCTCAATTTGTTCAAATGGGCACCATGGCCCACCTGGGGGCCCAAGGGGGGGGGGGGGGGGGAGCACAAACACCCTAAAATCAAGGAATCTTTAAAAATCTTCTTCTCTAGAACCAGAAGTGATAGAGCTTAGTTAATACTATGAGTTAGTACATTGGTGACTGTAGTTTCAAGTTTGTTCATGGGGGAATCAGGGGTGCCCCCTTGGGACCCAGGGGAGGGGAGTGGGGGAGGGGTCCTAATGGGGCCTAAATTGTACATTTTCATCTTCACTTTGATATCCCCTTGTCTGATTTTTACCAAACTTGGTAGGTAGCATCCCTAGGAGGATAGGATCTCAATTTGTTCAAATGGGCACCACGGCCGACTTGGGGGCCCCAGGGGGGCCTAAAGCCCCTAAAATTAAGGAATCTTTAAAAATCTTCTAGAACCAAAAGTGATAGGGCTTAGATAATGCTAGGCCTATGAGTTAGTACATTGATGATGTAGTTTCAAGTTTGTTCATGGGATTGGTGGAATCAGGGGTACCCCCCCCCCCCTTGGGACCCAGGAGAGGGGATGGAGAGAAGTCCTACAGTCATGACAGTTGTCATGGGGCCTGAATTGTACATGTTCATCTTCTTCTTGAAAACCTCATGATGAATTTTGACCAAACTTAGCAGGTAGCATCCCTAGGGGAATAGAATATCAATTCCTTCAAATGGGCACCATGTCCCTCTTGGGGGCCCCTAGCCCCCCCCCCCCCCCCCCCCATTAAGGAATATTTAAAATCTTCTACTCTAGAACCAGAAATGATAAAGCATAGTTAATACCATGAGTTAGTACATTGATGACTATAGTTTCTAAGTTTGTTCATTCGTTCCAGGGCTGCCTGCCCCCACCCTGGAGTGTGGGGGGGGGGGGGGGATCCATATGCAGACCTAAATTTCCAGTGTTCTCAGGTAAGAGTGTGCAAGAATGCATGAAGGTGAAATTGCGATACTCAGGTGAGCGCGTGACCCCCGGGTCTCTTTGTCTCTTAAAAGCATTGAAAACATAATACTGATTTTGTTGAAAAAATGTGTTGATAATCCTGAGGTAAACACAAGGTGCTTCATGAGCCACGAGTCTCGCATGATTTTGCAATCCCTGAAAAATGCAATATACATGTATAATAGAAAACAAGAGCCCCAGGGGGCACGACGCCAGTCAAAAATATGTTACGTAAATAATGTGCTCAACTGGAGCTTCCTTATAGATAGGCAGACAATGGATCCTCCTTCTTTGCATATCAGCCAGCCACTTTCTAAGGAAAAAATGTCTTTATGATGATAATTACTTTTCGCCATCCCCACTAACAAAAGATGAGTCGTTAATGATTGTACTACATGAGGGATGTGCGAATGAAAAATATACCAAAAGTAGAGAGATAAGAATAAAAATTACATGACTGGGCATTTCCGGGCACTTGACACTTTGGAGATCATACAATGTCAGTATCAAATTGGGGAAGAATGCGGAAAATTTATAAAATTCGCTTTTCTGGAAGGTACCGATTCAATGATTTTCACAAAATACTGCAGTCTGATTCACGCTTTTACATACATTCCTGGACATAATTTGCTTTTGCTTGCCATATTTTATCATAAGGCGAAATTTCATTTTACTTCATGAAGAAACAAGCGATACTTAACCAATTTTATGTTGCAGTTCAAACTAATTTTCAGATCTCCATCAAAACTTGGCGGCATCGAAGTTCGAACCCAAATGAACAACTGCAGCTGTATACTTCTCTTGTACACACTTTGAATACTCACAGCTGATTGAATTAATTTAGGCCCGTTGTCACTCCATTTGCTTGCAACTCCTTGGTCTGAGCGTGTAAACTAATTATAACACACGGTGAATTCTGGGATTAACTGTATCAATCTTCAAATCTTCCAATCTCAGTCTCTTTATTCTCAGTCTCTTTATTCTCAGTCTCTTTATTCATTTAAACATAAACTTAAACTAGTTTTTCTGAATTCATATCTATAGCTATTCTTCAATCCTCCTCGGTATTCTCTGTTCATACTTCACATTACTGACATTATCGATTATGTAACATGTGCCTCGCTCGTGATTTCTGTATTATCTCCTGAACTTCCTTTGTACACATTTGGTATCTCTGCTATTGTACACTGCATCTGACTTGTACCTCGCTCGGGTGATCACGCAACACTCAAGAAGTCTGTGCCGCGGACATTGTTTTCATTGTTCCTTTTATTTTTATTTTTTGGCGTTTATATTTCTCCAATTCAGAAATTGTCATTCCTTTAATTACATACCCAAGTAAGAAATAATCTCACATCCGCATCTGGGAATCTACACCCTACAAGCAATGCTTCTCTGTAGATTCCTCATATTTCACGGGTCTAGGACTTGTCCCCCGGAGGACAACTCCCCCGGGGACTACTCCCACCTGAAAACTCCCCCCGGAGGACGTCTCCCCCGGAGGACGACTCCCCCGGAGGACGACTCCCCCGGAGGACGACTCCCCCGGGGGACAACTGCCCCGGGGGACAACTCCCCCGGAGGACAACTCCCCCGGGGGACAACTCCCCCGGAGGACAACTCCCCCGGAGGACAACTGCCCCGGGGACGTCTCCTGGGGGACAATCCCATACTGAACAGAGATTTTTTTTTTTTTGTGCGTGTGTGTCCTAGGAATTAGAATTAAATTCATCTGTGTAAAAACAGTATTCTTTTTAAATAAAATTTAAATTAAAGTTGGCGTTACCTAAGACACGTCCATCTTTATAACAAAGTTTTTGAAATCTCAGCACAAAGTTTTTACCATTGTACACGCTACATGTAATGTCGAAAAAAGTAGAAACGCAGGTCCATTTTATCACTGAAAATTGGTCAAGAGATAAACACATTGACGGATACACGCTATTGAGGGGAGAGTTCATTCCTTAGCATGTACCTGTTATTCTTCATTATTTTATAATATTTTAAGAAGTCCATTCTTTGATGATTTTCTTTTTCTTTTTACAATTCATGATTATGATAAGGAATATGTTAAATGAAAGAAAGATATCATTCAGAGGGGTGAAGGCTCAAGTTTTTGAGTTTCTTCAGTTTGTCTCCCTCTACAAAGGAATATGTTGTTAGAAATACCCTTTTAATGGGGTTATGATTTTTATCTTAGATTCTTATGATAGTTACTATCCTCTATGTCACTGTCAGTAATTTCATTGTGCAATTTTCGTTTGTTATGTTGACTGTGAATTTATCTGAACATCATTACAATTCTTAATGTCAGAGAAATAATTGACAGAAAAAATATGAATATTCTGTTCCTGAAAAGACTTGAACGTGTAAAAAGGTAATATCTCCCAACCGGCATTAGGCACTATAATGCAGAAACAGTATTACTGCCCCCCCACGGAAAAAAGCAGTAACTGACATTTTTATGAATGTCTACTTTTTTGCAAAAATGGATAGTTTACCCAATGCTCTCCAATGTTAATAGGTCAGTTTTGCAAAAAGAAAAATGAAAGTGACCAAAAATACAATTTTTCACTTTTGCAAAAAGCAGTAACTGCATCCAGTTGATTCAACTTTGCAAGTTTCCCCACGGAAAAAAGCAGTAACTAACAAAGCCCACGGAAGAAAGCAGTAACTAACAATTTAGTCTTTATCATTCAGACTCTGTATAGTCCTTCCTGTATATTTTTTCCCTAATACCATTTATTTTTTCTACTAAGTTTTTTTTAACAATGTAAACAGCAGTTTCTCCCATAATTTAGGAGAGTAGATATAAAAAGATTGTTTCACCAGTAACTTGACTCTGCCCGCAGGGAATCATATGACAAGTTGTAGAAAAAGCTTCTTTCTCGAGACTAGCAAACCTGGCAGACTCAACGCGCTCAGAGTGCAGAATACGCGTGCAATCAAGATCAAATGGGAGGATAAGAAAAGAAATATGTTCGTTCAAAATTTTGATGATGCAGAAATACTTGCATCAATAGATTACATAGAGACACTTGCTAAAGGAAACATCTCTCAAAGTGAAATTGATAAGATCGCTGGTAATCTACGTAATATCTATTTAGATGCTGCAGATGCGTGTAATATGGTTATTGAGTCTAAAGCAAAGAATTTCAAGGCACGCCGAAACAAATTTCACGCAAATTCTTGGTTTGATAAAGAATGTTCTGATACAAGAAAAGATTTCATACGAGCAAGAAATGTCTTCCGTCGAACTAAAACTGATCATAGTGAAAGTGAAATGAAACGTAAAAGTAAACTGTACAAAAATGTTATTCGTTTAAAGAAGCAAAATCATACCTGGCAATTAAATTCAGCGTTAAGGAATTTAAAAAGTTCAAATCCGAAAGATTATTGGAAACTGATTAATAGGAAGAATAGATACTGTGAAACATCTCAAGAACTATCATCGCATGATTTTTATGATCATTTTAAAAGTTTGGGTAGTGGTAACGTACGATCTTATGATGCTGGTATTGAAGCACTGCTTAATGAAATGTCAAATGAAGAATTAGACAGAGAGATTGAAATATCGGAAGTTGTCAATCAAATGAAACGACTTAAGAATAACAAGGCACCAGGCCTTGATTTGATTTTGAATGAACTTCTGAAGAATAGTTCAAAAAATTTGGTCAAGTTGATAACCAAATTGTTTAATCTTATATTCGACAGTGGCATTGTCCCAACAGATTGGGTAAACGGTTTGATAAAACCATTGTATAAAGGGAAGGGCTCACGAGATTGTGTTGACAACTACAGAGGTATTACATTATTGAGCTGTGTTGGGAAGTTATTCACAGCAGTATTAAATGATAGAGTAACTTTGTTTGTAGAATCACAATGCCTGTTAGGAGAGGAACAAGCTGGTTTTAGATGCGGATATTCAACTATGGACCATGTATTTTCATTACATGCTATTCTTGATTTTTATTTACAGAGAAGGAAAAGGGTGTATGCAGCTTTTGTTGATTACAAAAAAGCATTCGATTTGGTTGATAGATCTTCACTGTGGTTGAAATTGTTTGACCATGGAATTAATGGTAAATTACTCCGGGTCGTTAAGGATATCTATAGAAAGTCAAAATCCTGCGTTTTTTACAACAATTCTAAATCAGATTTTTTTAAGAGTAACATAGGTGTAAAACAAGGCGAGAATTTATCACCAATATTATTTTCGTTGTATTTAAACGATTTTTCGTCATTTCTGTCTCAGAGATACCCTGGCCTGGATTTTCTTTCATCAGGTATCAATGAAACGTGTTCTACCGAAGAAGTGAATATGTTTGTTGATTTATTCACATTACTATATGCAGATGATACGATTGTGTTGGCTGAAAATGCTGAGGAACTCCAGTTAGCTCTTGATGCTTTATTTGATTATTGCCAATTGTGGCATCTGACCGTTAATACTACTAAGACTAAGATAGTTATTTTTTCCCGTGGAAAAGTTAGAACAGCTCCTACCTTTCTTTTTGGAGATGACAAAATTTGTGTCTGCGATGATTATGTTTACTTAGGAACGACGTTCAATTATAATAATAATTTTAAGAAAGCTATAAACAAACAAGTAACCCAAGCCAAAAGAGCGTTGTATTCCATGAAAAGTAAAATTTTACCTCTCCTCCTTCCAATCGACGTAAAACTAGAGTTATTTGAGCATTTGATCATGCCTATTTTGCTTTACGGCAGTGAAATTTGGGGTTTTGAAGACCTCGCCCAAATTGAAACTTTCTTTTGTAGATATTGTAAGGAACTTCTTGGATTACATAAGCGAACTCCGAATTGTATGGTTTACGGAGAAATAGGTAAAGATAGATTACAAAAAACAGTGACCCTTCGGATGTTAATGTTTTGGTTTAAACTTGTTAACAGTAAGATGTCAAAGATAGCGCATGTTTTGTATAATTTTCAATATGTTTTATCGGCGAGGCAAGAAAATTCGATGACATGGGTAATTAGGATAAAAGAAATATTTAACAACTTAGGTCTAACTGCAATTTGGAACAGCCAAGCATCACATCTCACTTTAGCTGGCTTTAAAAGTTTAGTTAGTACCAGATTAAATGATATCTATAAACAAGAGTGGCATAGTAATGTAGACAAAAATTCTCAATGTTTAAATTATCGAATCTTTAAACAGGATCTTCATTTTGAGAAGTATTTTCGACACCTTAATGATTCACAGGCAAAAATTTTATGTAAATTCCGTTGCGCAAATCATAAACTGCCAATTGTTTCTGGAAGATACAATCAGATTCCAAGAAACGAAAGGTTTTGTACCCATTGTAATGAAGAGAAAATTGGTGATGAATTCCACTACCTTTTTCAGTGTAGACTCTTTAATGAACAACGAAAGAAATACTTAAAAAAATATTACTGGAAATACCCCAACACTATGAAGATGGATCAATTATTTAATTGTCAAAAGAAAACAGTCCTTTCCAATTTATCCAAGTTTTGTAATTATATAATGACACATGTTTAGATTATTAGTATTTTTTATCCTTTTTGCAAATACTATACATGCCTTTTTTACAGGCTGTGCCTTCTTTACAATTGATATGTAACTTATTTGTCTTTCCATTCTCTCCTCCTTTTTTCTTCCCCTCTCTACTTCTTCTTCTTCTCGTTCCCGTCTCCATATTTCCTTCATTCTTGTTCACTTAGCGTATGGATTCATTTCCGTATGTCTTTGCGTTTTTCTTTTTCTGTTTCTATTTTTTCTTTTTTTTTTCCTGAACCAAAAGTCACTCGTATATATCGTTTGTTAATTCACCAGTCTTATGTCCTTCTCACTCTCCCTCTTCACCTCCATATCCCTTCTCTCTCTCTCGTCATATTTTCCTCTTTTTTTTTACCATATATCGTGTATATATTGTATATTTCTGTACATTTTTTTTTTCTTTTCATCAATCGCATTTCATTCTTATTTTTTTGTTATAGTTGTTTTGTACACTTTTCAGAGTTATTTGCAATTATTATTTATTGATATTATAATGTGCTATATGTTTTTTATTGGACTCCGATACCCAGAGTTTGGGTTGTGAGTAAATAAACTTTCAAACTTTCAAACTTTCAAACTTTCAAGCTGCATGCGCATAAATTCTGCAGCTAGCATACAGTAACTAGCTAAACATTGCATCACATCACACTCATCATTTGCATGCACAGTATTGCAGGTCTGGTACAGTCTGAGTGATCATGCCAGTGCTAACCATGCTGTCACACAGTTTCTGCGGTCCAGGCATGCCTGTAAATCTATCATGAATTGCAGAGGAAAAGTCATGGTAGCCATGGCTTTGGCCAGAACCAGAAAATCTAGGTGAGCTGAAAATATATTGAAGGGAGATGAGCACTAGTATTAATGCACTAACGTTAGTCTACTAGATGTAGGCCCTAAAGTTTAAAATAGGTCTACCAGATCTAACGATACAGAGTAGATCTAGATTCTAATCTATTGTTAACTGTTTAGTGTTAGACAAAATGTCAGTAGGCCTAATCTAACGTAGACCTAGGTCTAGCACTAACATTGGGCATAGATCTGTAGTCTAGCTTAAGTGTAACGTCAGAGTTCGACTAGGATCTAAGACGAAGAGACTTGACTTTATTGTCTAGTCCAGGGTCATGTGTCAGGGGCCAGGCCGGGCACTCCAAAGTTCAATTAGGGTACATAGGTGTCTACCTTATTTTTACACAGAATGCCATTCAATCGACAAGACCTAGTCTAGGTCTAGCGATAGGTCCTAGATCTTATAGAGATCTAGACTAACCAGAAAGTAGAAGAACTTTATAACCTGGTGGTGGTAACAATTCTCCTCCTATGGTCATGTGACATGTGCAGTTACTGCTTTTTTCCATGGGGAAAACAGCAGACTCCTGGCCGTCTGCAGTTACTGCTTTTTTCCGTGGGGAAACTACCCAGAATCAAGGGTGAGCCACCGCAGTAACTGCATTTTCCTAAATAACATTTAAAAAATAACGGAAACATAATTTTTTCCTAGGTATTGTTAGACAACTAGGTACGGTGCATAATCATACCACAAAATTATTTTTGAATGTTTCTGTGTTTTTAAAGAATCTGCAAAAAACACAAAATCGCATTTATCTCAGCTCAGCAGCTATGCAGTTACTGCTTTCTTCCGTGGGGGGGGGGGCAGATTAGCACTGGTTGCACAGTTACCATGCATCCTGAATGCACCAGCCACATACCGGTATCTGCATGACACACGTATAACATAACCCTTGCTGTACTATTGTTGGTAGAAAACACCAGATTGATAGCTAGAACTTGTTATTAAGAGTATGGTAGTCAATACTACTTGAAAAAATACAGAAAAAAATGCAAAAAATGGCAGTTGGGGTAGGGGTAAAAGGCAAGGAAATTTTATGCCTAAATATGGGCAGAAGGTTAGTATCATGTGGAAGATTAGGTTTTACACTAAAATTATCATTATAATCCATTTCCTTGACCCCCAAAGATGGGGTTAGACACCAAAACCATCACAATTGACCAAAAAATAGCCGAGTTATAACCAGAAATGTCTTTTTAAAGCCGAAACGGCGACCAGCTTTTCGGCCGGGGCACCCTGGATTTCGCATTTTTCGTTCTTTTTTTTTTCAAAAATGGTGTCAGTAGGCACAAAGTCATCAAACTAAGGTGTGATGAGCATGTTCTGAAAAT
The DNA here is from genome assembly GCA_033980235.1 of Diadema setosum. Taxonomy (NCBI): domain Eukaryota; kingdom Metazoa; phylum Echinodermata; class Echinoidea; order Diadematoida; family Diadematidae; genus Diadema; species Diadema setosum. The sequence goes on along the minus strand of CM067071.1, from coordinate 26,517,431 downwards.
GTCATCCTCTTTAGCCCATCTCTAAGAGATATCAAGGGATGACGACTGTAATATTTAGCCTGTTATTTAGGGAGTTCCTTAGTTGTTTCTTTAATCAGTCAGAATAAGCACACGATCTTGGCAGTAATTTGTTGTGTTACAATCATGACGAGTTTGAACAATGCAAATGCTTTAGCGATATCGATTGCATCGGATGCCCAAGGGAAGAAACGGACACTGGTCAAAAAGTATATGTGCACATTTTGTTAACACGCAGGTGATAGGTTGATATGTTTTTATTCTTCTAGGTCTTGGGTGCAAGTAAGGAAGTTTGCTGAGGTAGTACATCTACCTCCGGGGTTTCTCGAAAGGGGTAACTATATAGAGCATAGCAATAGCATCACCTCTGTGGGGATTGGTTGGTGCTGCATAGCTAGGCACTAGTCTCTGCGTTCAAACTGTACTAATTTCAAACATTTGGCATCTCCCTTTTTTTTAGAAAAGTAAAGTTTCTCTTTTTCACACAGATTTTTTCATTTATCAACTACCACTGAAACTTAATTAAAAAGCCATTGTCTTTTTAGGATTATCATGGCAATTATTTGATACGTTGTTCACACAATATACTTGTCCTATTTGAGTAATAATGGAAATACGTCTTGTATGTGCGTGTTTGACTTGCCATATCTTATATCTTACATTCAACTTTACTACATGTGTAATCATAGCAACACATCTTATAAACACAAACATTACTGATACTTGTAAAGTGAGTAACACTTCACTTCAATATTGAGATATCACGGCTTTGTATGACACATTACAACGCACTCTTATAACGACATAAGTTCAATCTCGCTCTTCACACTTGGAGGAATACTTGTGATTGTTTTGTAAACTGTACTTTTGTTCACTTTCAGAAATGTGTTATTTTTGTCTTTGAAGAAACGTTAATCATTGTTTCTCTTATAATAATCGACAAAGCTGTTACTTTTGATAAGTTAGATGAAACACTTTTATTGCACTCAAAATGTAACCAACTCTACTCTCCAGATGAATAGTTCAACATCTAAACATTATCACAATCCCGTGAACATTGTCATTTCATTTCCCGTCAAATTCCGGTATCTATCCTATAAAATAGATAAGTTTTTACACTGGTCCATATTTTTGACCTGATCTTGTGATACGATATTATGTTGAGTCATCTAGCTTTGTTGCATTAAGGATTGTTTTCCGCTGTACCTCTTCTGATGTCAAATCTATTTTGACAGGAGCATTTTTCCTTCACATTCCACTATGCAACTTCTTGGAAACTTTGTCTTTGAAACAACAACGCTTTTCGCTTCGATCAAAGTAATTTTACTGCACTTTTGTTTCTTGGTCAGCTTTGTTTGCACATTCTTTATTACTTTTGGTTTCAGCAGCTGACTAGCTGTTGGCAGGGTGGTCCTTGTCCTCCTCTGCATCAACAATTGTGTAGGACTAGCATCTAGCCCATCGATCGGTGTGTTCCGATAGTCAAGAAATGCCAAACCTGGATCTGTTCCATCTCTCATTGCCTTTTTCATTAGACATTGCGATTTGTACTGTCTTTTCAACTTTCCCATTGCTATGTAGAAAGTGATGAAGACGTGACATGCTTGAATTGGTACTGACAAGCAAACTCTTTGAAGTGGTCACTTGTAAACTGTGTACCATTATCTGATACCACAATCTCCGGTATACCATTACGTGCAAAAGTGTTGATTGTATACTAACTTCAATTACTCTTACGCTAGACATTTTTTGTTTTTGTTTTTGTTTTCCATGTTATCAAATAAAACTCTGTGAAACAAAACTCAATTTTAAATTAATTGAAACTCGAATCATCCCATCTTTGTGGTTGAGAGATTTGTGTTGGTCGTGCGGGTGTGCTTTCCCAGGGCTGTTGTAAGATATTACCTTTTTACACGTTCAAGTCTTTTCAGGCACAGAATATTCATATTTTTTTTCTGTCAATTATTTCTCCGACATTAAGAATTGTAATGATGTTCAGATAAATTCAGTCAACATAACAAACGAAAATTGCACAATAAAGTATTACTGACAGTGACATATAGGATAGTAACTATCATAAGAATCTAAGATGAAAATCATAACCCCATTAAAAGGGTATTTCTAACAACATATTCCTTTGTAGAGGGAGACAAACTGAAGAAACTCAAAAATTTGAGCCTTCACCCCTCTGAATAATATCTTTCTTTCATTTAACATATTCCTTGTCATAATCATGAATTGCAAAAAGAAAAGGAAAATCATCACAGAATGGACTTCTTAAAATATTATGAAATAATGAAGAATAACAGGTACATGCTAAGGAATGAACTCTCCCCTCAAAAGCGTGTATCCGTCAATGTCTTTATCTCTTGACCAACTTTCAGTGATAAAATGGACCTGCGTTTCTTCTTTTTTCGACATTACATGTAGCGTGTACAAAAGTAAAAACTTTGTGCTGAGATTTCAAAAACTTTGTTATAAAGATGGTCGTGTCTTAGGTAACGTTAACTTTAATTTAAATTCTGTATAAAAAGAATACTGTTTTTACACAGATGAATTCAATTTTAATTTCTAGGACACGAATAAGAAATATCTCTGTTCAGTTATGGGATTGTCCCCCAGGAGGGCAGTTGTCAGGTGGGAGTGGTCCTCCGGGGGAGTGGTCCTCCGGGGGAGTGGTCCCCCGGGGGAGTGGTCCCCCGGGGGAGTGGTCCCCCGGGGGAGTGGTCCCCCGGGGGAGTTGTCCCCCGGGGGCGTTTTTTTTTTTAAGACGGCACAGATTGGGGCATGGCGCGTGTTAAACCTATGGGAAAAACGTTGGGTTAGGGTTTTTGGTTATGGTTATGGTTAGGGTTAGGGTTGGGGTTAGGGTTAGGGTTAGGGTTTGATGGTTAGGGTTAGGATTAGGATTAGGGTTAGGTTTAGGGATAGGGTCCCCGATAGATTTTTAGTTTCCCCAATCTGTGCCGTCTAAAAAAAACACGCCCCCCGGGGGAGTTGTCCCCTGGGGGAGTAGTCCCCCGGGGGAGTTGTCCCCCGGGGGAGACGTCCTCCGGGGGAGTGGTCCTCCGGGGGAGCTGTCAGTTGGGAGTAGTCCCCGGGGGACTAGTCCTCCGGGGGAATTGTCCTGATACGATATTTCACATGTTTTATTGTCTTATAAGCTGTACGTGATAATTCATCCAGGCTTTTGTATTGTGATGTTTATGTTTTATTTATTTGTTGAAATGTGGAATATGGAACAATAAAAAAAAAAACCAAACAAACAAACAAATCACTTTACCGTTCACACGACGGTCGAATTGTGATTTTTCCGAATGTCGAGATCACGGTAATTTGTCGTCGTGCGAACTCTCCTATTATTACATGGGATTGACTGAACCTAAATACAACCAACAGTAATGGTATTATGTTGATTGATACTGTAGATATCACAGGGCAAGATTTGATAAGCACAAGTTGTATACTATATAAAGTCACAGTGAGCAACAAGGACAATATAATTGGACAAAATAAACAACTCCAGTTCAAGCCTTCACAACTGCTCTAGCACACAAAACAACTTTTCTTCCCTCTTATTCTTCAAAGAAATGTAGAACGGGTGTCGCATGTGTTCAGTGAATAAATAGGGAAGCTACTTCTTTGGTGTGCTTGAGCCATTGCGAAGGCCTGAATGGGAGTTGTTGACTTTTTCCAGTTTCTTTATCCTTCGATTTCACAGTGAGTAATACTGAAAGAATATGTATAAAATGGAATGTACAGAAAATAAAAAAGAATAAGATGATATGATTGTGTAGAAACACATTACAGCTGATACTGCAAAACAGTTTTGTAAAGATTGTCTCTATATAATTATATATGTGGGTTCAGACAGCCATACAACCAAGACACGTGGACACAAGCAGAAGTATGTTCAGAGCTTCTTTATTCCTCAGCTTCTGGAGTGCAAGTGAAGTTAACTGCTGATGTGGCAGCGTACATGAGAGGGTTCTCTTGGTTCCTCACAGGGCTACATGTTACATAATAGGTGCCTAGCAACTGCATCTAATTTGGCACTGATAAACTGTGATTGGGCATCTCTTACAGATGTGCATTGTTGCTGGGGCTATGCTAGTCTGGGTTGCAGACTGTGCTACACATGTATTACATCTCCCTTTTTTGGAAAAGCAAACTTGCTTCTTTTCAAGTTTCATTTTTGCAAAATGATTTAAAACATTTTCTAAGTGCCAATTTAGATTTACACAAAATAATAACTATAATGAGTTACGTTAAAACACACTGTCATAAATATTCAAGCAGAGATAATTAATCAATATCTCAGTTGTATGTATTTATCTGTTGACATCATTAACTCAACACTGTACTTAAATTCTCATGAGCTGAATGGCATAGTATCATGTGTAAAATACTACTGTTTTCAACTTACTGCAATTGCTATTGACTTCTATATTTTTTTTTTCACTTGTTAAATTTTCACATTATGTATCAAAATTCTGAAAGGGTTGCTATTTGGAATTTTCATATTGTTCATTACATGTAACTTCTTGTCCAAAGTATTATAAAGTTACTGACAAGTAATCATTAGTATCTCTCTTCATTAATGTACCTGTTCACGATTCATATCATTACAACTGATATTACTTCATAATTCGTATGCAGTTAAACAATCTTAAACTTAAACCTACTACGTATTCTACATGTATTTACATTAAAATAAATCAAATCATAGTCATTTCGTTCCAAGTCAATTCCATGTTCAGTCATTTTTGTGACAATTTGAGATACATTAATCTAACCCATATCTTTGACCAGATCGCGTTGCTGAGTATGAATTGTCATATGAAGCATTGTTCCTCATACTCTGTGGTTTATCATGACCAGCAAAAATGTTCGTAAGTCACTTCTGTTTCGACGGTATTGTTTACCTTCACATTCTACCACATAGCTTCTAGGAAATGTACTTTTCTTTTGCTGTTGCATCTTTCCAAAGTTTGTTTGGCATCTTCACTCATCTTCACTTTCTCCTTCTTTGAGCGGTGGGAGCTGTTTTGTACCTCTGTACTTTTTCTGTGCTTGTTGTTTCACTTCCAATTTCTCTTGGACATTTTTTACAACTTTTGGCATTAACAGTTTTCTGGATGTTGGAAGAGTAGTTCTTGTTCTCCTTTGGAAAAACATTTGTGTTGGGCTGGCATCTAGTCCATCAATTGGCGTGTTGCGATAATCTAACAATTCCAGATATGTATCAGTGCCATCTTTCTTCGCTTTTTTCATGAGGTTCTTTGCAATTTGCACTGTTTTTTCAGCCTTCCCATTGCTTTGAGGAAAGTGAGGTGAAGATGTGACATGTCTGAATTGATAGTGTTGAGCAAATTCTTGAAATTGCTCACTACTGAATTGCGTGCCATTGTCAGAAACTACAATCTCAGGGATTCCATAACGTGCAAAGTGTTGTTTGCAAACCTCAATCACTCTGGCACTTGAGATTGAACTAAGCTGGTTGACTTAAAAAAAAGCTGGAATAGTAATTAACGATCAGCATGTATGTTTTTCCTTCAACTTCTATAAGTCTATTCCCACTTTTTGGTATGGACGTTCTGGTTTTGGGTGCTTAAGCATTGGTTTATTTGATTGTTTTGGCCTGAATTCAGCACATGTACATTTCTCAACCAAGTCTGTCATTTGTTTGTTCATTCCTGGCCAGTAGATTACATCTTTTGCAAGGCGTTTGGTTTTTTCTATGCCTTGATGAGACTGGTGCACTTTTTCTAGTACATATGCTCTCATTGATTAATTGATTAAGGGATTATGACTCTATTTGTCTCGAAAAGCAGATCATTTTCTACTGTTAGTTCTTCTCTTATTGTCCAGTATTGCCTGATTTTTGGATCTGTTTGGCTAATTTTTTCAGGCCAGCCATTTTGGATTGTGCTTTTCAGGACTTGAAGTTCTCATCTTTTTCTGTTTCTTGTTTGAGTTTAACCAACTTTGCAAATGTGATTGGTATGCAGTTTGCCATACACACTGGTACATCTTGATTTGTCACAGGGTCTGTTACATCAAGATACATGTAGTTCCTGCTCAAAGCATCAGCTACATACAGGTATTTGCCCTTGGCATACACAACATTCAAGCTGTACTTCTGCAGTTGCAGTAACATTTTCTGTAGCCGCATTGGTGCTGTGTAGAGTGGCTTTTTGAAGATCGCCTCTTGAGGACGATGGTCTGTTTGCACAGTAATTGTCCTACCAAAAATGTAGTTGTGGAATTTTCTACATCCAAACACTATTGCTGCCAACTCCTTTTCGATTTGGGCCCAATTTTGCTGCGTGTGCGTGAATGCTGTGGATGCATAGGCAATCGGTAACTCATCTCGAAGGAGCACTGCTCCTGTTCCTGACTGAGAACAGTCTACACTTAGCGTTACATCTTTGTTTACATAAAAAAGATTGCAGAGTTGGAGCTTGAGTGATCATAGATTTCAGTTCCTGAAAGCTGTTTTCTTGTTTTTCTGTCCAATTCCATTTGGCATTTTTGTCAAGAAGTTCTCGCAGAGGTGCTGTCTTTTCTGATAGATTTGGTATGAACTTACCAAGGTAGGTGATCATGCCAATGAACTGTTGAATACCACTTTTGTTTGTGGGTGTTTGTATGTTCCTAATTGCCTCTGTTCTGCTTGGGTCTGGTTTGAGACCATCAGCGGTTACTATGTGGCCCATGTACTTGACTTCGGTTCTATTGAATTTGCAGTTTTCTTTAATTGTTCAGCTTGACATTTTTTTTCTCTGTGCACTTTTGCAGAACCTTTCTAGGATTCTGTCATGCTCTTCTTGATTTGGTGCAAATATCAATATATCATCCATGATGACCTCGACTCCGTCTATGTCAGAGAATGTTTCTGTCATTATTCTCTGGAACATTTCAGGTGCAACATTGATGCGAAAAGGCAATCTCTGGAACTTGTATCTTCCAAACTCAGTGTTGAAGACACACAATTCCGAACTGTCTTCATCCAGTTGGATCATCCAATAGCCGCAATTCGCATCTAGTGTTGAAAACACTTTTGCGCCTGCCAACCGATCACAAATCGCATCCAATGTTTTCATGGGATAGTGTTCCCGTTTTAGCGCGCGATTTAGATCAGCTGGATCAAGACAGATTCGTACTTTGCCTGAGGGCTTTACTACCGTACAAATGCTACTGACCCAACCTCTACCTGGGTCTATTACTTTGGTTATTACACCTTCATTTTCCATTCGATCAAGTTCATGTTTTACTTTTTCTCTAGTGCTACAGGGACTCTTCGGGGGGCATGCACTACTGGTGTGGCCTCTAGTTTGACTTGTAATGTTTGTTGCCTGGCATATACACCCAATTCCTTCAAACACATTACGATTGTACAACCCCGGTGGCATGTCGCCAAAGGTTAGGGACGGAGTTTTTCAATTGGCACGCTGCAGAAGATAGCCTCTGGGAGAGAATTTGTCATAGTAAAGGAATTACATGACTATTGTGTAAGCGATGTCGACATTTTGAGGAGGTGCTGTTTGAAGTTTCGAACACTGTTCAAAGAAATTACAGTCAATAAGGCAATGGGGGGGGGGGTACGGGCATTGAACCTTTTGAAAATTGTATCACCATCGCAATCTTGTGTTTCGGCGTAACTTCCTAGAAACCATATACCAGGTATACCATCGCCGTGATTCCTCCCAGAGGCTACTGTCAGCAAGACGTGCAATCAGACATTGCAATAAGATGGTTGACCTATGTCAGCCAACAAGAACATGCATTTAACATGCTCGTAATGAGGGTGACGTTATCATAGGGCCCTATAAGATCGATGGATTTTGCAGAGAAAATGAAACCATCTATGAATTTTACGGTTGTTTCTTGCACACCGTGTGGGCGGTCTGGTAATCAGAAATGTATGGGTGACTTGTACCTAGAGACGCTCGAAAAGGAGAGGTACATCAAAGCTATCCTGCCCGAGTTTAAGTATGTGACCATGTGGGAGTGTGAGTGGAAAGTGCCTTGGAGAATTTGTACAATGTGTCTAGCTTACATATTGATGTATGGGATATCAATTACTGGAACACCGTTTGCTTACACTGTACATTGATTTGCAGATATTTTCATGCCAGCGTTCACAATAAGTTTATTTCTTGGTATCATTTAACGGTTGTAGTTTGTGTTAACTTTCAATCAAACTGTATTATCAATACAGATCTTATTGTACGCATGTACTTCATGTATATTGTGTTGAATCGGCTTAATCGATGGCGAAATGAAATGATGTTGTAATAATCGAGTTTAAGATGAACACATATGCAAACAAGAAATGACACTGAAAGATGTATAAAGTATTCATTGTAATATATCAAAGTTTATTTCTGTTCGGAAATCTTGCGCAATTGTACATAATAAAAGTCAATATTACAAACCAGAAAGAAAGAACATTTCATGCAGTCTTTGTTTAAAACGTACATCTATCTTAATCCAAGATTGCGAGTGCTAGAGAGAGATGAAGAGAAAAGAGAAACTAGCAGAAAAGAGGGGCGAAAAGAGCGTGCAAATATAACGATCATCATCAATGACTCGACTAACAAGCAAATGAGAGAGGAGAGAAAATGAGAGAGAGAATGCAAGAGTTGAACAGCTATACAAATGTACAATGGCAAATAACGAATTGACATAGAATTAAGACAAGACTCAAGACAATATCCATAGAAAGGAATCATTATGGGTCAACGATAGTTTACAATAACGAGGCAAACAGTACCAATAAAAAGCAAGCATACGAAAAATCGGTGGAAAGTTTGAACAAATAAGATATTTTACATCTGACACTAGTTTGTACGAATCATAAACTCGTATGAACTTCTCCCAATATTAACTCAGCGTCATATACATGGACACATTGAGTTTGCTTCAAGAGTGAATGTAAGCGTGCACTTTGCGGTCATTTTGTGTGCGATTCGATGTGAACCGTGAAATTAAACTCGGCATGCTGTTACAAAGCCCCGTGTGAAACCCCCTTTAAGGGGGTTTCACACGGGGCTTTGCGTACAGTTGCGTAGAGTTGCGTAGCGTCTACGCCGAAATTACCTGCGTACTCATGAAAAATAATCATGATGCTACGCGTAGGACTGGCGTAGTCCCGGCGTAGTCCAGGCGTAGAGATACGTATGGTTGCGTAGGAAGCACGTATCCGCGTAGCGTATTTTGCGTAAAGCGGGCGTACAGTTGCGTATATATACGTAGGCCGGGCGTACAGACCGCGTAGAGTTGCTTGCAGTTGCGTAGAGTTGCATGCGTACCGCCGATTCATTTGTTTGATTTTGTTTGATAGATACTTTTTCTTCAAATCAACATACATAAGTAAATTTAAAACACAGTCGTTTGACTTGCATTAGCAACGATATGATAGGAAATTAATGATATAATATACAGTACGCATGTCTATGCTGCAGGGATTACAATAACAATTGTAATTAAGAAGCTATTATAACAACTGTAATAAGAAAGCGATTTATTAACAAATTAATGAAACTGCGGAGCTACTTCAGCACATTTAGCCTTCTGCTTTTTAGTTAACTCTTGCATGCTGTTCGAATACGTAGCAAAATATCATGAGGGAGGTTATATCCTTTGCTATTATCTTTAAAGGGGCATTCCGGGCGATTTTCGTGGAATTTATTGTGGTCCTTGAGCAGAGATACCAATAAATTGAAAATCTTAAACAAATTACACTGAACAGTGATGATGACATCAGAGCCTCATATATTTCAGAAATGTAGCAGTGTAATTCCATTACAATTCCGCTTGTTCAACAAGTTCACCTGTGAAAAATCCATGCATACCCTCTTCTTTTGTTCTGCTTCCTTGAGCCCAAACTCATGCATTTTTATGGTGAGGCTGTCATGTCATCATCCTTGTTAGTTGCAATTCATTATTAATTTTGAAAACATTCTCATTACTTATCCCAATCACTATAAATTCTGAAACTCTGCACTCAGTTTGACTAATTTATAATTGTTCAAATGTAAAAGTCTGAAAATCATCCGGAGGTCCCCTTTAATTCTTCAGCATTTTGGACACCCTATACAGATTCGCATCGCAGAATGCGAACGTTTTCAAGAACGGAAAAAAAAAGAGAAGAAAACGAGCTGTTGCAACAATGAGAAGGAGAGTGTGGGTCAAACCTTGGATCCGGCGTTGATCCATAGATCGGCAATATGAACAACTGATGAAAGAACTGCTTGCCGAAGATTTTTCTTCATTAAAATAATCAATTTTATGCGGATGGCGCCACAGGTATTCAATTAACTCCTGACAGGAATTGCACTGAGAATTACAAAACAAGATGCCAACTTCTGGAGTCTTTGGAACCTGAAACCTGCCGTAACTTTAAGGTTTACAATACCTACAAGACCCTACAATATGGATTTCGATTTGCTTATAAACATGTTGTCATCAAGAAACCGGCAAAGACCTGAAATTTGTTGTATAACTTCAAAGGTTTCTTCTCGATTAAAAGGGATGGCTAGTAACTGATCAGTGGGAATCAGTGGGAATGCTGGGGGATGATTGTTCAAATCCTTGTGGGATTCGTTTAAGAGAACATTATATCTGTTGTTGTGTGAAAATTATTTGCTTCAGAATGGTCTCATATTCAAGTAACGTGCAGTTTAATATTTCCAGGTTAGCATGCCTGTTTTATACAGTAACGGGGCGATCGTTAACGGGCCGTTAACGATCGCCCCGTGTTCAACCAGAACCCTTTCAAGACAGCCATTAAGCCATCAAGCTGAACCTCCCTGCAGCAGACCCTCTGCCCCATGATGACCATGCAGCCATTTGACTACAGTACTTCCTTGTGAGAGATGATGCTCTTGTGCTGAGGACTTGGCTGGTAAGCCTCTGTCATTTTGTGGCATGACTTGCCAGCAGCGAGTCTACAAGTATAGGCTTTCACGAACCAGACGGGTTGAAGAAAATGCGTTTGGGTCTACTAGTGCTGGCCAATTGTCTGCATTTTGATCACTACAGGCATGTATAACGAGCAGGAGAATTCTTGTTCCTACCACACCTTTTGTTCTTCCTTTTCGGCATTTTACAATTATTACGCCTACAGAGGAAAAATAGGTACAAGTCTCGAAGAGCACAGGTAAGTAGGCTATACATTCACCAGCAATTCAGAGTCCAATGGAATGAATGATAGCAAGCAGTTTTCTAACATGGGTCAGGCATTTGAATGTCAAATCTGCACCTATAATAATAGGCTACGCAACTGTAAGCAACAGGGCGGTGAGTTGGCTCAGTCTGGACTGAGCAATGTTGTGTGTAAACATACCGTCCCCTCTAGCAAGAGGCAAAACACTCTGTCCCTCGGATAGGACATAAATGGAGGTCCCGTGTATGAGAGAGTCACAGCTCATGCACGTAAAAGATCCCGCTTCATTCATTCATCGCAAAGAGCAGGGTGTCTCACCCGGTGAAGTGGTCCCACCCCACATCCAACTGGACCCCATGGAAGACCAGCTTAGTGTAGCTGAATATGGGCTATCCAGCCATCTTCACAGATGGAAAATGAACAACAACAACAACAACACTACGCAAATGTATGTCAGGCCTACGCAAGTCTACGCAAATGTCTACGTAACAGTACGCAACACTACGCCATGTCATACGCGAGCACAAAAAGTGCTCTGGTGGGAAAGGGGTTCGGTGGCGTACTGTTGCGTATAGATGGCGCACAGTTGCATAGCGTTGCGTAGACTTGCGTAAAACCTGCGTATCAGAGCTCTAAGCGGAGGGTACGCGAAAAAAATTAAACATGTTTAATTTTTTGCGTACATCTTGCGTACCTATTTTGCGTCCCTCGGCGTCCTCTTACGTAGAGTTGCGTTCTCACAGCGTATAGTGGCGTAGTGTTGCGTAGTCACTACGCAACACTACGTAACACTACGTAACTCTACGTAAAGCTTGGTGTGAAACCCCCTTTGTAGCAAAAAATACAAACAATAATAGCCACATACTGCGGACAAGTGAGACTGTAGCGATCGAGTATTAAAACTCCAGTCGCAAGCATGGTTGTCTAAAAAAGCTTTGAAATACAAAGAACACATCGAAGGGTGTCTACCGAAAGAATCAAAGAAATCAGCGTGACCATACTTGTCAAAATACATGGTGATCCAATGCCTACCCTGCTCATCATGATGGTCTACGTTAGCGATAAAAGCCGATGGAAATCTATTAACTGAATCTGGTAATCGATTGGCTAGAAAAAAAAATCCCAATGAATAGGTCTTTTAGTATACTATCTGTTTCAATCACGCTTTAAATGTGTAAAGCATTCATGCGTAACTAGGTTATTTCATTTCAGAAAATTAACCTCCAAAGTCTACGATGACATTACGGTTGTGATCAATTTCTATGACGCTTTCATATTCTGCGTATACCAGCACGATGACATTACGGTTGTGATCAATTTCTATGACGCTTTCATATTCTGCGTATACCAGCACATCAATGGTTTCTGGAAGAGGTTCAGCAAACTGCATCTCTAGACGTACATTGCCATTCTTTAGAAGATTGAAACAATCCCCGGATGACAGGTCAAGGGTTAAATCAAATGCGTGCAGGGTATACCCTGCCCGTAATCTGTTCTGTCAATCTGGTTGCCTTTGTCCTGAAACATAGAATTGACGCCTGAAAATAGAGTCTGGTATGCCAGGATGTAGTTCGCGTCTTGTTCGGAAAACTTCGTGCGCAGTGGTTTCCAGGAACCTGTTCGGAGTCTGCGTACAAGGCAAGAAAAATTCAAATTGTAGTGATGAAAGTTGAAGGGATTCTTCCGATAATCCCTGTTGAAAGCTGTGTTGCTGACACATCCAACGACTAGTCGTTTTGGAATCTGGCCCAGAATATATGAGACTTTCTCTGGTAAAAGACAAATTTCCTCGAGGAATGCTGAAGGTCTTCACGTCTGCTCGTCTGATGGGGTATTTTGCAGTTTGTGTCTCTAAATGTTTTGCGTGGCTAAGGCATGCTCCTGGGCTAAATTTTACGCGTTTAACGTGAAGAGACGCATTTGTGATGACAACTTTGTAGTTTGCATTTTCAGTGCTTGACATGAGACTGAAACTGTTCTTACTGCGATTAAGTTTAAGTTTGATATCAACGCCACCCAGTAAAAGCCGTTCTTGAAAAAACATGTCCAGGTGGAGAACACCAATTATGTCGAGTGTGCGAAGGCACACTCGACATGGCACACAGCAGCCAAGGGGTTACCGTCATCCATGTGACCGGGCGTATCCTTATTAAAATAACGCCGATGTGAGTTGAGATTCTTTCGCCGCCGGTCCGTAGGCCTAAGTCAGTAATGTTTCCAGCATCGAACGGTAGGGATAAATGTTAGTCGATGATGTGATCAATCTATCATTTAGCATCATGTCTACATCACTAAAGAGGGTGTGCATGAGGAGGTTCGCTGGGGCCACTTGAGCATCCTCGTCCAAGGGGGTACCATCACCGTTCACCACTTTGGCCTGTAGATGCAACAAACTCTGTGATAGGTCGGTGTACTCGTCAGTAGACCCTTGTAAGTGAAATTGAATGGGAGTAGCATCGGCGATGTTGGTCAAGGGGAAATATTCGACCCCTTTTCCACTTTCAATCGTAGCTTGTGCGGGTGGAAGGGTGAATAAATCAACCTCAGATTTCGAACACTCGCAAGAAAGGCTGTGAATCTTTTCCATGGTGAATTGATGAGGTAAAGCGGATTAAACAAAAAAAAAATGTCTGAAGTCTTCCTTCTCTTGGCTTTTGACACACTGTTGCCTTTTTTCCTCCGACGTCTCCTTTTATTGCTATTTTGCCGTGCGCTGGGTTGCAGATTTCGCATCACCCTTTTTAGGTTAGCTGATGTAGCTCGCTTCACGTTTCTCCAGTCGAGACATCTCGCGCAGAACAGCAGAACGTAGCATGGCCTTAAGCATGCTTCCCAATCCGTACCCACGCTGCGTTCGAGTGCCACGGAAAACTGGAAGAGATCCTCCTCAATGCAAGACTTCGTGAGTCATGATGAATTCAGTTCCCCCCCCCCCCCAAAAAAAAAAAAAATGTTTCCGAGTAGATCGAAAATGTAGTTTCACCACTACTTTTCCACTTTGAAATCGTACCTTTTCACCAAAGTCACTCCTTATATTTATCTCTATCGTATCGATATAATTTGTTTTCACAGGTAGGTAATGTGGATTATTGTAGGAATGAGTAATCACGTGTCCAGCCTTTTTAGGGTTAGTGGGCACAATCCGTAGAAAGGGTGCGCTTACGTCACCCACCCGTTGATTTTCTATGATATCCGTGTACACATACATCGCAAAGAGTGTTCCGTTGAAGTCGGGTAGATATGTAGCCCGCTTATTTTCCCTTAGATTTTTCTCTGAAAAACCAAGGAGTTGTGCCAGTCCTTTGCAGAGGTTAATTTCCGTATCAGTGTTGATATGAGCTTCAGTTTTGAACGTGATTGGATTGATGCTGAATTGCGCTTTATTCTTTAAATAATCCGGAAAAGATTCGTTCAGTGCGTTGCATATACTCTGCATCGCCGTACTGTCCCTCGGGTATTCGCCCCGGAGAGACAATTTGTTCTCTCACGGTAATTACGTATCTGTTGTTCTCGTGATTGACATTTAACCAAGAGTGCAGATAAATGATATCTACCAAGGCAACCTCCCATTTTCCTCGTAAATTCAAAGGTGTGGCCAATTTCGTTGTAAAACTTGTCAGAGTATTATGGGGAAAATAATCAAAAGATGAGTTGCTGGGAAGGGTTACGTAGACCTGATCTTCACTCTCCATGATTACAATGCCTAATGAATCTGTTATGACACGACGTTAGATTTTTGAATACAGTATTATCTACCCATTGGTTAAAAGATGAGGGATAGCCTAGAAATTTACAAAATATTCCGTTTTACCCCGTCGTTTACGTCTTTTTAATATTTTCTCAACTCGATAAACATCATCTTTTTTCTTATTAACTTTCTGCAGCTCTTGCTTGTAAAACGTCCCTACCAGTTTTTCTCCGTGATCGTCAACCAAATCGTACACAGGGACACCGCGCTTCTTTCCTCGTGTTACGTTAAAAACTTCTTCGTCCAATTATGAAGATAGCCCTTTTCGAATGTCTTTTTGGCTTTGCTAATGCGAACTCTGTCCCCCACACTATACTTTAAAGTTTTAGACTTGGATGATTCAGTTTTTTACTTGTACAACGTTTTCCATATCTGCCCTTCATTTTCTTTAGTAACCAGTGTCGGCTTCGTCTTAATGGATTGATGATGGGAATAATTGTAAGCATACACTAACTTGCTCAAAACAGGTATATATTTTTGAGTGTTACAATGCGTAAAGTACTTGTACATCTTTTCCTTGAGCGTGCGATTGAACCTCTCTACTATACACCCCTTAGTCAAGTTTTGTGTAGTATAAAATGAAATGTCCTTTTCTTTGAGGAAGCCTTGAAATTTATTGTCTATTTGTAAATTCGCTCCCTTTATCCGTTTGAATATGATAAGGTTCCCGTTTAGATCTTTGGATGATTTTCTTGAGTGCGCTAACCAAACTTTTCCCCTTTTTATCTTTGAGAGGACCAACCCATGCAAATTTGGATGAGACATCGATGCACGTCAGCAGGTACTTATATCCCGCATTGTATCTTGAGAGAGAAGTCAGATCCACCAAATCCATATGCCATACATCATCAATTCCATAGGCCATGACTCTACTTTTCACAAATTTTCGCCTCACTGGGCGATGTAGAGTATAAGTATCATTCCCTTCCAACCACTGTTTAATCTGTTTTCTCGACAAGTCAAACTGTCCTTCATTCTTGACAAATCGGTAAAGTTTCTAAGCACCACTGAAACCAGCTTCATGCATCGGATCAAAGTATATCTCTCGCAAATACTCATCCATCTCGCTACAGCACTCAATCTTCACACCTTTTACATTCGCAAGTCACTATGTGCAAATGACAAAACTATAATGACGTTCAACGTACACTTCATTC
This sequence comes from Diadema setosum, assembly GCA_033980235.1. Classification (NCBI taxonomy): domain Eukaryota; kingdom Metazoa; phylum Echinodermata; class Echinoidea; order Diadematoida; family Diadematidae; genus Diadema; species Diadema setosum. Next base: position 26,501,335 of record CM067071.1, on the reverse strand, counting down.
AAAATATAAGTAAGGGTCATCACTTCAACATTATGTTTCATTCTTATGCGCAAATTTATTTTTTCACAACTTCAATAACATCGAAACATTTTTTTTCCAAACTTTGACAACATTAATTTCAATGCATTTACAACTTTAGTTGCACAATACTTTGAAAATTGTGTGGACGGTTCAAGAAGCTAATGGAAGAAGATGTAAACGAATAAGTTATTACGTTTGTACAAATGAATAATCCCGCCAGATGAACATTCGAAAACACAGGAAGAAATCGAAATGTTAAGCTACAAATTCAACCCCCACAATACAAATTTGTATGTAAAGTCCATTTTTCCCCAGTTCACTCGTATATCACCGTTACAACGTCCTTACTGTTCCTTGAGTTTTCTCTTGACGTGAGACTGAACGTCCTTCTTTTTCAGTTCTATTTTGAAAAATTCTGTGGCTTCTCGCACACATTGTATACATGATTGACAAAATTAAAGAATCGCTCTTCGGTGAGCTTTCCCAAGGCTGTATCAAAATATTTGTCGATCAAGTCTCCCCATGGAAGCCACATACAGTCTTCGTGGTCTTTCTGACTGTGATACCCCTCCATGCATCCAACGCAAGACTGATGTACCAACTCGCTGATTATACCCGAAATAGCCTTGACCACCATGAAGACAGGCGACACTGGAAGATGACAGCCATTGGTCTCCATCTCCTCCTTGGTTTCTGGTACACTCACATCTGCGCTTAATAGGTTGTCCTCTTCCATCTCATCTTCATCGTCATCGTAGGTGAGCTTTTTGCGAAGATTCTGTAGATCTTGAGGAACTTTGGGGGAGATTTCTGCCTCTGTTTGGCCCAGTTATTCCCGTAGAGTTGGTGATGATAAACTTGCTCCTCGCCTTGGCGTGGTCACTCCTTCTATGACAGCATGCTGCCTCCGCAGTCTATAGCGGCGGACTACTGGAGCTCTCGGGGGAGACGTTTCGATGAGTATGACGTCTGGAGTTAGCGGTGATGATGATGCTGGAGATGGCTGACCAGCTACAACTGGGGTGAAGTTGTCTGAAGTTGTTGATCCAGCTCAGGGCAGTCTGGGTAAGGACAGAGGTTAGAGTGTCGAACAGTCAGGAATTTGCCAATTTACAAAAACGAAATTTCTTTGAAAATGATTTTGCTTTTGTTTTTTGTCCCAGTCTCCAGAATTCAAAGCCAGTCCATATTATGTGTAACAAAAATAATCGATTTCTTTACATTACTGAATGCCCTCACAGCATTACTAATGCCGAATTCTGTACTGACCAATTTCCACCAATTTTCCGCCGTTAAATTGATGCCCTTTGACGCTTTTGCCCTGGGAGCATCCTATTAGTGCCCTTCAATTTATAATATTCTCGAATATTCACGTATGGGACTCCTCTGAATTTCTTGACAACGGCAAAGCGTCCCACATAAATGGAATGGTCTTGAACCCGCTTCAAATTCACATGTACTTACACCTATCTCCTGACTGTAATGACACCCTGCCTCTTCCACTACCGTATTCTCATTCTCGTCATTTCTCTCCTTAGATGCTAATACATATAGAAACAAAAATGACGATGGAAAAAAAAAAGCATTCGATTCAAACAATCTTGCTTACCCATGCTTTCACATTTTCCTCATGCAGTCACTCTGTCTTATACAGTTATTGTTTTGAAATTACGTGTAAAGATTTGTTTCAATTACAAGACACATACATACAAACAAAAATTCATATCTTTTCATATCATAAGTTGAAAATTGACACTTACCCTCAATGCGAGGATTCCAGGGGGAGTCTTTGGTGTGAGTTTCTTCCGTTCCATCACTGACGAATGGGAAAAATTGGCAGGGCGCAAGACTTCATGGGCGTGGTTCTCTGGTATCAATAACTTAGGCGTGTTCAGTACACTATTGCTCGTAGTGGCTGAAGTCTTGGTCGGTGAGTGGGTGGCCATCATGACGATCGATATGACGCAGTATTACGTAATGTATGCTATAGATGCTCCTCAAGATTTGATTTTGTAGCTCGGGATCAATGTTCATAACTCGTATCATACACCACTATATGCGTTCTCTTTAGTACACATTCCTATATATGTACCAACCTTCTCGACCAATCACTACACACTCCTTTAATTATTCGACCAATCATCAGCAAGCACCCTCTTCGTTGACCAACCAGCATCCAAGCATACGTTGTATATGCTGTTTTTCAGTCTTACACTATAGAGGGATAGTCACTCGCTGTTGAAATCTTCATCATGTGGACTCTTCATTCCTTACAAAGCTTTTTTGGTTGAGGCTATCGCGATATGAACTTGATTATACCATCCTGAATGATGTACACTTCCATTCTGCTCATGTGTGGAATATACATTGGAACTGCAAGCTTGTACCTGGATACACTTTTGATCGCTTTGCATTACCATTTATCGTGGCTAGACACATGGTGTAAGTGACCATTGACCATTATACTGCATTCTTCACCAAGCAAAACTGCACTACACAATTAGTGCAGCAATATATCACCAACAAAGTACCGATGCATATTCATGATTTCATTTCATAAACAACACGCTTCCCCCCTCCGGAAACGGGTTTGAGTCACATCGTCATAAACAGGAAAATGGCTAATTCATAACGGAAGTCACTTTTACTCATCACCGGAACTCCTAATTAACGCTAATTAGTAGGTGTTAATTAATTCTCCCTGCCTATAGAGACTACTATAAGTACTGGTATAAGTTAAATAAATTTCTAGAGTTTATCTTGCAGTGAATATCACGGACACCGTCTGCTAAACAATCAAACTGAAAAAAAGCATGAACACGAGTTCCCAGTGGTGGCGATTTCATGTAACGAGGGATGGGGGACACTGAAGACGAAGTAATTAGAGCTTCATTTATATCAACCGTGTTATGGAAGCATGCACTCGAGTATTATGGCAGCAAACACGAACCTTTGTTTTATTGGGGGCAGGGGAGGGGGCGGCACCCTTTCCAGGGAAGGATGCTACGACTGTGTCACTATCAGGTTAGATTTGACACCATCAATGAACCGTGAACGCGGTCGCCTATTGCAACACTAGCCTTCAAGATTCGCAATGAAAAACAATTGTCCAACAGGATTCGCATTAACGGGACCAAACTCGTTCTTCAGACCCGAGAACCGGCACGAAACGATTCCCCCCAATCAAGCTGGATCAATTAATTCTACAACAGAGGCCTATTGCTCATGTTAGTTGCAATACAAAGCGCCCAGCACTGCCCAGCAGCCCCGTTCGCTTTTAACGCAATGCCTACCATGCAGTTATCGCTTAGAGTAGAACCTAAACAGCTCATTATACTTCAACTGCCTTGACCATCCTGATGTCCATGGAATGACGTTGTATTGGATTGTATTTATTAAAAAATATCAAACAAACAAGGATATTTTACATAAAACAGACCTTAAACGGACTGATGACCCTATATACTCAGCACTGTTATCCCACGCCAGGAGCGCGGTTTTACAGAGGGGTCCCTTATACAGTCATGAGAAATATAAACAAATAATATAGTTACATAAGAAGAAAATACAAATATTCAGAGAAATATTTCAGCTGAGAATTATATACAATTAAAAACTTCGATGATAAAAATACACACACACACACACACACACAGACAAAACACAGACATTTACGTATATTCAACAGAAAGGAAACTGAATGAGGAAAATACATCTACACGTTACATAAACAATAGTCATATAAAATCAGAAAAATTTTTAATCCCTTTAAAAAAGCCTGTCCTTTGCTGCGTGGACAAGCTTCCTTCGATGTGATGTTAGATCCTCGTGTACAAAGATTGGACTCCCTTTGAAACGGGACTTGGCGTTGAAGACGGTCTGCCGAGCGTTGTATGATCCGAACTTGACTATGATCGATTTTAGTCCAGGTCTCTCTCCTTCGACTCCGCTTCTGGGTTTCGGTGTGATGCGATGACTTCCCGATGGAAATACATGTAGGGTCGAGTAAAATGTCCAGATGGGTCTTGACGACGTCCATGATGAGGTTGTCAGTGCTTTCATCGGCTGTTTCCGGTATACGGTAGAACCGGAGGCATTCCCGCCTGGAGTATTGCTCTTGCTCATCGAGTGCATTCTGAACCTTCTTGACATGGGCGTAAATCCCGGGGGGGGGGGGATGGGGGGGGGGATATATCCCCCCCCTAAAATGGAGGAGGGGGGGGGATGGCCTGTACAATCATCCCCCTGAATTTTGAGGGGAAAAAATGGAGGCAGCAGAAATGTGATTGTATCAAGTTTGGCATATTGCATGACGTTTGTACGCCGGCCTTCAGACAGGTAACAGAGCTGAACAGTATTCTATCTTGTAGGAGAATGTATAATTTTCTCAAGCGCTCGCTCGCTTCGCTCGCTCGCGAAGAAAGTAACATCGACATACACTGTAAGGTATGGATCAGGCGTTGACAACGTCAAATAGTATAGGTCTACATGTAAACATGCTATGACGCGAGTAACTGGAGACCATCTGCAAAATATGTACGAAAACATACAAACAAACAATAACAACAACTTTATCGCCATAATTGAATCCCCTCCATTTCCTGAATCATTCCTGAGAAACGACAGTGACTGATGACTCAGTCAGGATACATCTATGGGCATACCAAGGGAAGATCAGGGACGTCGAATCTATGGGGGGCAAAGGAGCATTTGCCCCGCCCCAAAGGAAGTGTTTAGACAGACAAATCCTTTATCCCCCAAGCAATTCCCGAGATGAGGACAAATCTCGAACTTTCTTAATGGAAAATTGTCCAAATATCGCCAGAACTATGCACCAGATCGTTGTATTGCAATCATGAACATGCAAAAGGTCCGCTATACAGGATAAGGGATGAAGTTTGTACACTTTTGACATAGACGTATATTCCCTAATTTATCAAAGAGTGTGCAGCAGATCTTTCACTTAACAAAAGCAACCTAATATGTATAGAGGCGTCGGTGGGGGGGGGGATGGTTCTCAAATAAAAGTGGGACAAACAAAAGCGAAAAATATAGCTACAAACGGCAGTTTTTGGAGTGTAAAATGTTCAAATTTTAAAGCTCGGTCGCTCCGCTCGCTCGCATTTAACCGCTATGCCATTCTACTGATGTTGCTGCCAGTGATTGACAGCAGGTGCACCCGGTGCACCCCCCTTAATTTCCAAAGCGAAAATATAGCTACAAACGACAGTTTTTAGGACTGGAAAATGTCAAAATTTTCAAGCTCACTCGCTTCGCTCGCTACCATTTAATCAGTATGCCATTCTCCTGATGTTGCTGCCAGTAATTGCCGGCAGTTGCGCCCGGTGAGCCCCCTTAATTTCCAAAGCGAAAAAATACAGCCACAAACGGCAGTCTTTGGACTGTGAAATGTCAAAATTTTCAAGCTCGCTCGCTCCGCTCGTTCGCATTTAACCGCTATGCCATTCTCCTGATGTTGCTGCCAGTAATTGCCGGCAGTTGCACTCGGTGTGCCCCCTAAATTTCCAAAGCGAAAACGGCAGTTTTTAGACTGTAAAATGTCAAAATTTTCAAGCTCGCTCGCTCCGCTCGCTCGCATTTAATCGCAATGCCATTCTCCTGATGTTGCTGCCAGTGATTGTGAGCAGGTGCGCCCCCCTTAATTTCCAAAGCGAAAAATATAGCTACAAACGGCAGTTTGGGGACTGTAAAATGTCAAATTTTTGAAGCTCGCTCGCTTCGCTCGCTCGCATTTAATTATTATTCCATTCTCCTGATGTTGCTGCCAGTAATTGCCAGCAGTTTTCGCCCGGTGCTCCCCCTTAATTTCCAAAGCGAAAAATATAGCTACAAACGGCAGTTTTTGGACTGGAAAATGTGAAAATTTTGAAGCTCGCTCGCATTTAATCATTATGCCATTCTCCTGATGTTGCTGCCAGTAATTGCCAACAGTTTTTGCCCGGTGCACCCCCTTAATTTCCAAAGCGAAAAAATACAGCCACAAACGACAGTTTTTGGGACTGGAAAATGTCAAAATTTTCAAGCTCATTCGCTTCGCTCGCTCGCATTTAATCATTATGCCATTCTCCTGATATTGCTGCCAGTAATTGCCAGCAGTTTTCGCCCGGTGCGCCCCCCCCCCTTAATTTCCAAAGCGAAAAAATACTAGTACAGCCACAAAGGACATGTGGGACTGTAAAATATCAACATTTTCAAGCTCACTCGCTTCGCTCGCTCGCATTTAATCGTTATGCCATTCTGATGTTGCTGCCCGATTGTCGGCAGTTGCGCCCGGTGTGCCCCCATAATTTCCAAAGCGAAAAAATACAGCCACAAACGGCAGTCTTTGGACTGTAAAATGTCAAAATTTTCAAGCTCGCTCGCTCGCATTTAACTGCTATGCCATTCTCCTAATGTTGCTGCCAGTAATTGCCAGCAGTTGCGCCTGATGCGGCCCCCCTTAATTTCCAAAGCGAAAAAGTATAGCTACAAACGGCAGTTTTTAGACTGTAAAATGTTAAAATTTCATGCTCGCTCGCTCCGCTCGCTCGCATTTAATCGCTATGCCATTCTCCTGATGTTGCTGCCAGTGATTGACACCAGTTGCGCCTGGTGTGCCCCCCTTAATTTCCAAAGCGAAGAATATAGCTACAAACGGCAGTTTTTGGACTGAAAAATGTCAAAATTTTCAACGCAAAGAGATTTCACCGTAGGAGGGGGAAACCCCCTACCATACCCTCCCCCCTCGTTTGATTCGTTCCCTCACATAACCGCTCCTCCTAAGATCAAATCCTGTTTACGCCGATGATAGGCCCCATTATTTAGTAGGCCTTCACAGTGATGTCGCACAGCAAGAGCTGAAATACCACGATTTTGCCATACAATAACATATTGTGAATATTTCATTTTCTTTTTCTTTTTTTTAAAGAAAAGAACAGAAAATTTTCACCACAAGTGAGCACCAGATCGCTGAATTTCAGGTCTGAAAATGCAAAATCTTCCTCGTGTGGGAGAGGGATACCCCCCCCCCCCCGCCATACACACCCTTCCCCCGTTCGGTCGTTCCGCTCCCTCTCACAGATATTTCCCCCCCCCCCAAAAAAAAAAAAAAAAAAAATGTTTTCATGCTTTTAAGGTCTGATTTTCCGCCGAAAGTCGTCTGACAAGCAAAAAAAAAAAAAAAAGCAACAAGAACAAAAAGTCTTTATGTTGTTGCTGCCACTTTTCTCCCACTTTCATGCAAAAGAGTGGGGCATCCGATCCCTGTAAAGTGTGTGTGTGGGGGGGGGGGGGGGGGAGGGGGGCACAAAGCTTCTCCCCCCCCACCCCCCACCCCCCCCCCCCCAAAAAAAAAAGGCTGCTCCGGTCCGGTTATGGGATTGTAATCGTGGTGATGGTGACCATCCCCCCCCCCCCCCACTCCTCAGTATGGATTTACGCCGTTGGAATATGATGGTATGACCTTCTAGTCGGCTGCCATTTCTTGCTACAATAAAACCGCTAGTGTTCCAGAGCCCCACCATAATTAACAGCCCCTTTCTTTAACTCAACTGTATTTATTTCAGCTGTACTTTTTCTCTGTAAAGTATCAAATGTCCGAGTTATTATGTTCTTGTAAACTAGGCGTCTATATAAGTGTGATTCAAGCGTCTGTACATATTCCGTACAAAGAAGTTATTTCCAGAATATTTTGCTTCACTTTGGATATAATCCTCGACTATGCAAATGTTCATCATATTTGATATATATTTACTTACGTGGATTGGAACAAAAAGTCAAATTCATAGAATAATCCCTATTACAATGTGATATAAGATGTGTCATAAAACTATCAAATATATTTGTGTTTTTATTTTATTAGTACTAGTAATAGTAGTGGCAGTAGAAGTAGTAGTAGTAGTACGGTATAACAGGAGAAAAAGAAGAAACGGTAATAAGAGTGGTAGTTTTAAGAATATAATATTTCATTCATGATGTTTTTATGGAAGCGATTTCTTCTTCGAACCACATGTACATGCATGGCGTATGAAGTCAAGTTTTCGTATAATTTGGTTTCCACTTGGCAGTCTGCTTGGTGACATTCATTTCGTTTTATTGCAGTTGTTCAGAAGTTGTTTGTAGCTATACACTGTACATGGTGTATAGCTGTGTTATTATGGAATCAATTTCTTTTTCCGAAATACGCTAGTATACGCACATGCATGCCATAATTATGGAGTTTTCGTATATTTGGTTTCCGCTTGGTATCATCCATTTCATTTTGCTGTAGTTGTTCAGAAGATATTTGCAGCAATTGTACACTGGTAATATATAGCTGTAATTTTTCCACCGCTGGCGACGCATGGCACGAAAGTCATCTAGGTCTTTACCAGGCCAAGGAGGAATGTGACATGATTAAGTCGATCTGCAGAGTACTGTATGCAAATAATAAATGAATCGTGCAGGACGTGCTGTGTGAGCACTAAAGATCCATTACGCAATCGCACACTGCTGTGAAGTTATATTATTTCGTCCTCATTTTGTTTTTTGAGGGTCTTGATTTTCCTAACACAAGGAATGTTACAACATCAACTAAAATGATTTTGTCATTTAATAATACATTACTAAAATGATTACTGGTAATACTTTTGAGTTCGGCTTGTATGTTCACTGGAGCATAATGATTTTAATGTTTAATCTAACGATCAATTTCATGATTCGCTTTCTCAGCACTTTTTTTGATATCATCAAATAATCCTGACATAGTGTTAAATTGTAACATCATGACATTGTAGATGGGTGATTATCAATAAAAAAATCCGGCCTAATGGTTTTAGTAATCATTTAAATATCTGCACCTATCAGTTATGTCAAATCATTCATGACTAAATGAAAGCATGATTCAATTAGAGAGAAGTGTTGTGAGTAGTGACCTCGTCATGGTGAAATGTAGTCAGCATAGAACACTAGTATGCAAAGTTACATTATCCCTTCCTATCACATAACTGTTACAACAGTACGTGTTTGTGCGTGTGCGTTATGTAAACAGATGTGATGGACAGGTTGTGTGTGTTTGTGTGTTTATGAATGTGTAGATTTGTAGCTAAAATGACGAAATTTCGTCACCATGATAATGTGCATGGTAATGCTCTGTATTTCCCATTTATCTATATAGATTATGACTTGGCAGAATGTGGAAAAGATAGTTCATGAGTTTTAAACCGTAGCTCCATGGTCGAACCTTAATATTCGATGAATGCTGGTGGTTGCATTAAACGGGAAGTGTTTTTCTGGGTTTCCTGATTATCAAAATACATAAACGAACGTTGTGGAATTTACGTTGTAGAAGTTGCATAAAGTGTGTGTGATGGTGCGTGCGTGTGCGTGTGCGTGTGTGTGTTGTGTGTGTGTGTGTGTGTGTGTGTGTGCGTGTGCGTGTGTGTGTGTGTGTGTGCGTGTGTGTGTGGCTGCTATATCCCACCCCTTTCTTTTATTGTGTGCCTCCTTTCATATGCTACTTACCTTTAGATACAATATTGCAATTGTCAAGAGAGCAACATCCTCATTGTTAGACAGATTGTTAGAAGAAACGAATATAAGCCATCAATTACCTCGAAAAGAATGCGTCTGTTGATCATAAATAACTGACATTGTACGACAGGCTTTCACGACGAAACGTCATGCGCACAGAGTAGATTACATGCATTCTGTCTAATGTGGAAGTAAATTACGGCTGGTTTATTGAACGGGATGAGTGAAATGTATTTTCAAAACTTTGGGAGAGGAAGGGGAGTCATTCACGTGGTGTCAAATTATGGTTGTTTGGTTATCTTCCAACGTGTCTGCTGACAAAGTCAATACGAACCGTTTCTTGTGTTTTGTTAGGTAATACGAAAGAACAACAATCCATGGCATGATATTATGATATCACGGAAATCTTGGATGTATGTGCTCTGCGATATCCGATTACGACTTGATGTTCCAATCCAAAGAGGAAGTTTGACTGATTTATTCATTTTATATGGACGCGATTAATGTACAACCACACAAGCGGTGAAAAATCAAGCAAATTACACGAAGATTTTTTTTTTTTTTTTTTTGGGGGGGGGGTCAATTTGAAACAATATCATTATATTGCATTGTTTTTCTCCATCTGCTGATCCTGTGTCACTTAGACAAAAACAAAACATTTTCGCCTTTGCTGGGAGCATAGACGACTCAATCATGTGCAAAAAATAAAAGTGAAAAAAAAAACACACACAACAGAAACACTTGTTTACAATGCTAGCAGAGTCATGAAAACATTGTGCTCAAGAATAAAAAAAAAATGAGAGAAATCCATCGACAGCATAGTAATGACGTGGGGAATTTTAGAAATACTACTAAGTGACTTAGTACTGCCATAATTACTATGTTATTCTTCCACATCAGATTTCGTGCAGTGTAGATGGCGTATCACTTTATCCCATTGGGTATGCTTATCACTATAATAGGTATCGTGTCAATGATAAATTGGTAACGGCACCAACTCTCTCCCTTGACAATCATCACCGATATATTACTGCACCTGATCCTAATTTTTCTCCTTTTTTTTGACAATCTTGTTCCTATGTTTTGGAGCTGAGTAAATTTTCCGTTTTGTTTTGGTTTTCTTAGAAATTATGAACTTCTGATGAACAATAAAAAGAAGAATTAACAGAACATCCGGAACATTTGGATGATGGGCTGACAGGAATTGGTTTATAAGCTTTAAGTAAAAGCAGCATAATTATTTATTTTGTACTTTAAAAGACGAATAAATAAACTTATAAGAAACAGCATGAAAATGTGTCAATTTGATATTAATTTTGTAATGTATAGTTGATATTCAGATTCTAACTTTTCCTTACAAAACAAGATAGATTTATCATTGACACATCTATGTAGCAGTCTATGAAATCGATATTATGGTGATGGATGTGAATTTGTCCATCTACGTATACGAGGGACTGGAGGTACAAAGCCGAAATAGATCATAATGTCGATAACGTGTTTCTCTACTAACTTTAATCCCGGAGTTTTAATCAGGTGTACTGATACTTTCTCAGATGGTGACACTAAATTTGAGTATCAAATTGGTCAGCTCTCATCAGAAATACCCACACGTCGGTATACATGTACTTTTACACAAACCTGAATCTCTATGATGGTCATCTATTACTATGTTGACCGTGTAACAAGCATGGGCGTAAATCCCGGGGGGGGGGGATGGGGGGATATATCCCCCCCCCCCCCCCTAAAATGGAGGAGGGGGGGGGATGGCCTGAAATATGAGAAAAAATGGAGGAGGCAGAAATGTGATAGTATCAATTTTGGCATATTGCATGACGTTCGTACGCCCGCCTTCAGACAGGTACCAGAGCTGAACAGTATTCTATATCTTGTAGGATAATGTATACATAATTTTCTCAAGCGCTCGCTCACTTCGCTCGCTCGCGAAGAAAGTAATATCGACATAAGGTATGGTCCAGACGTTGACAACGTCAAATAACATAGGCTCACGTGTAAACATGTTATGACGCGAGCAACTCGGGACCATCTCCAAATTATGTACGAAAACAAACAAACAATAACAAAAACTATTCCGCCATAATTGACCCCCCCCCCCCCCTCCATTTCCTCAAACATTCCTGAAACGATGATGACTCTGATACATCTATGGGCATACCCAGGGATGATCAGGGGCGTCGAATCTATCTCGGGGGGCAAAGGGGCATTTGCCCCGCCCCTACGGAAATGTTGGGGGCAGACAAATCATTATTGTCTCCCAAGCAATTCCCGAGAAGAGGACAAATCTCGAACTTTCTTCATGGAAAATTGTCCAACTACCGCCAGAACTATGCACCGGATCGTTGAATTGCAATGAGAAATATGCAAAAGCTCCGCTACCGGGTTCCTTTCGATAGACTTTGCACACTTTTGAGATTGACGTATTTCATTAAATTTTATCAAAGAGTGTGCAGCAGATCTTTCACTTAAAGCTCCCTCATATGCAGAGGCGTCGATGGAGGGGGAGGGGGATGGTTCCCCCATAAAAGTATTGGGGACAAACATATCATTTTGCTCCTCCTCGTAACTCCCGAGATGTGGAAATGTTTTTACTTTTTTGATAGAAAACTATTTAAATGTTTCACCCAAAGATGGCTGAATTTCAGTTCTGAAAATAGGGGCACGTGCCCCCCCCCCCCCATCCGCTGGTTAAAAACAAAAAACAAACAAAAAAAAAACTTACCAAAATGGTAATTCAAAGGTTAGTAAACTGCTTTTGATATCGACATGAAAGGGTGATATGGAACAATAAAAATAAGATTTCTTTTTCTAAAATCTCTTTTAACCATAATAAATCCCGGGGGGATGGGGGGGGGGGTGAATCCCCCCCCCCCGGAAATGGAGGAGGGGGGATGGCCTGTACAATCACCCCCCCCCCCCCCTTCTGAAATTTGAGGAAAAAATGGAGGAAGCAGAAATGTGATTGTATCAATTTTGGCATATTGCATGACGTTCGTACGCCAGCCTTCAGACAGGTAACAGAGCTGAACGGTATTCTATCTTGTAGGATAATGTATACTTTCTCAAGCGCTCGCTCGCTTCCCTTATAAAAAAAAAACCATGGTTTTACAACCGTAACTATGGTATAACCATGGTTATGGACGGTTTTACAATGGATCGATGGTAGTCCATGATTTTTAATTCATATCCATGGTAAATGTGTGGCGAAAGTGTGGTAATACCATTGTTAAAATACCATAGTTATGATAACATGATAAAACTTTCATTTTACGACGGTTTTAAAACCATGGTGAAAAAAATCATTGTTATACCACAGTTTTAAGAAATTAAAAAAACAATGGTGAGAAAACCACGACAAAACCATCGTTCTACTTTGGTAAAAATAACATAATAATATAACAATGGTTGTAACCATGGTTTCACAATAGTATAAAAACAATGGTTAGGAAACCATGGTGTAACTCTCGTTCTACCAAGGTTGAAAACCATCGTTATTAAACCATGATTTCATCATGGTTTTATGATAGTGTAAAAAAGATAGTAATAAAACCATGATTTTAACCATGGTATTATGATAGCACAAAAACAATAGTTATAATACCATGGTTAAACTTTCGTTTCACGAAGGTTAAAAATGATGGGTATTAACCATGATATTAACCATGGTTTTATCATAGTTAAAAAATGATGGTTATATAACCACGGCTCTAACAGTGGTTTAAATAAAGTGTTTTAAAACCATGGTTAAAAAATCATCGTTATACCAAAGTTTTAAGAAATTAAAAAAACAATGGCGAGAAAACCACAACAAGACTATCGTTCTACTTTGGTAAAAATAACATAATAATATAACAATGGTTGTAACCATGGTTTCACAATAGTATAAAAACAATGGTTAGGAAACCATGGTGTAACACTCGTTCTACTAAGGTTGAAAACCATCTTTATTAAACCATGATTTCATCATGGTTTTATGATAGTGTAAAAAAGATAGTAATAAAACCATGATTTTAACCATGGCATTATGATAGCACAAAAACACTAGTTATAATACCATGGTTAAACTTTCGTTTTACGAAGGTTAAAAATGATGGGTATTAACCATGATATTAACCATGGTTTTATCATAGTTAAAAAATGATGGTTATATAACCATGGCTCTAACAGTGGTTTAATGAAAGTGTTTTAAAACCATGGTTAAAAAATTATCGTTATACCACAGTTTTAAGAAATTCAAAAAACAATGGTGAGAAAACCACAACAAGACTATCGTTCTACTTTGGTAAAAATAAAATAATAATATAACAATGGTTGTAACCATGGTTTCACAATAGTATAAAAACAATGGTTAGGAAACCATGGTGTAACTCTCGTTCTACTAAGGTTGAAAACCATCGTTATAAAACCATGATTTCATTATGGTTTTATGATAGCACAAAAACACTAGTTATAATACCATGGTTTAACTTTCGTTTTACAAAGGTTGAAAACGATGGCTATTAACAATGATTATATTAACCATGGTTTTATCATAGTTAAAAAAAATGATGGTTACGCTATATAACCATGACTTTAACAGTGGTTTAACAAAAGTGTGAAAACAACGGTTTTAAACAATCGTTCAAATTCCATTTTAGCAAGGAAAAGGATGGTCATAGCTACACCAGGATTTGAACCATAAGTTTATCATAGTGTGATGTGCAAAGGATGGTTATGAAACATTGATTGGTTCTACGAACCGTGGTTTCATGATAGTGAAGAGGCGGTTAAAAAGCCATGATTTTCACCATGGTTGTATGATAGCTCATAAGAACAGTGGTTATAAAACCGTGGTTTAACTTTTGTTTACCCACGGTTGAAAAGTGGTTATTTTAACAATGGTTTCAACCGTGGTCATTGCTGATCAGATATAGAGTGCAGAAAAACCATATTCTAGAATTTCTAACCATGGAACCTTGTATGATAGCATAAGAACAGTGGTTATTAAACTATGGTTAACTTTTGTTTTACCAAAGTTTAAACCACGTGCACTATGATTATTGAATGATGTCGATCACAAAAATCAATATGAAAACTCATAATTTGATGGCCGCAATGCCAATGCAAGTCATGACGGACATTCGATCTAACGCAACCACCCGCACCCGTTTGGCTTCAACAGGATTATGTAAACAAACAGTAGTCTTACCATTGCAAACAAAAAGCTGCTTCACTTGGTTGATTTACAGCATTCCTAAAATGCAACATCTATTCACTACGGAATAAAGCACGTAAAAAACCTTAAATGAGATTACATACTCGTGAAAAAATAAAAAAAGGTAGTAACCCATTGCCGCCCGTTCGTTCCCCGTAGCTTTGACATGTACACACAACAATAGAAAACTATGAATGCAATCGGCGTGTAGTTATTGTGTACGATGAATGGGAGATCAATAATACTGTTAATAAAGCCAATAACGTGCTTGCATTTCTAAAACGCAATCTTCGCATAAAATCTTCTGATGTTAAAGCCACAGCTTACAAAACGTTGGTTCGACCAATTGTTGAGTATGCTTCCACAGTTTGGGACCCATCTACCAAGAACCTAATCCACCAAGTGGAAATGGTCCAGAGAAGAGCTGCGCGATTCACTTTAAATCGCTACCATAACACCTCGAGTGTCACCAAAATGCTACAAGAACTTAATTGGACCACTCTGGAACAGCGCAGAGAAAATGACAGGCTAATTATGATGTACAAAATACACAATAATCTCACTCCTCTTTCAGCACAGGACTATATCATCAAACAGGCTACTCAGTTAACGAGAGCCTCGCAACCACACTCCTATCAGGTACCATATTCGAGAACTGAATCGCATCGCCATTCGTTCTTCCCAAGAACTGTAAGGAACTGGAATTCCCTGTCGTCAGAAATTGTTTCAGCGCCATCTGTGGGATCATTTCGAAACCGTCTAACGGTTGATCACAGTGGCTAGTATTTTCGTCAAATTTTCTATGTGCTTGTAAATATCTGTAAATAAATTGTATTATAATGTAAATAGCACCAGTCTGCAAGAATCTTCAGTCTATTGAAGGAGGCAGACTTAATCAGAAGAAGAAGAAGAAGAAGGGTTGTTGATATGAGGCTCGTTCGTACCAAAGATTACAACAAAAATATATTTCAAAATATATGGAGCACAAAAAAATATTGACACATTAAAAAAATTAATTTTTAAAGAAAAGAAGTTTTAAACATATATTTTTTATTCGAAACCAAAAAATTAATGATTACAAGTTTTCTTGATAATAATGTAACGTAAGAGGTCATGTGCGTGTTGTTGTTGTCGCTGATTGAACCTTACGTGTATAATGTACGATGTACTGCTGAACCGTTAGTCCGCGACCCGGACCGCGCTCAAAAACCACATTGCACACACGGCTACGATTTGCTGTTCATCATTTCAAACGCTCTTTCGTGATGATCTCTGACCGGAGTCAAACATCTCGACGTACGAACCATCTGATATTTTCAGAAATGGCTAGCAAACGGCCCTTAAGAAAAAGAGGAACTGCTCCTTTGGGATTCTTCGAGGAAGGTTGGTCAACGTAACGTTTAATACATTATTAGTAGACCTAATCTTAGCTAAAAATTACCATTGATTACCAGCGTCAGCGAGATTTGCATTGACTTGTCCCGACCGACCCGGGGCCGGCAGCGGCCCTGCCCCTGCTGCGCAAATTTCGCATGATCGTATCAAGTGGGGATAACCAGTCCAGTAGACTGTTCTGTATCTGAAAGTGTGACTGAGTCAGTGAGTGTGAGAGTATGACATGAGAGCTCAAGAGTTTGGAATGAGTTGTTCTAACTCAGCTACTGTATATGTACTGAACTGTTAGTGTTACTGTGTCACGTAAATTCTACAAGTTATCTACGCAGATTCTATACACAACCCAGTCGCTGTAGACAGTGTGTAGATCTAGTATGGTTGGGGCACCACCTATCGGCAGGGCACCTTCCCATCAGCACCCTGCGTATCATGGCTGTTTGCGTATAGTCACTATAGAACGAAAAGGTACGCGCGGGATTAAGTGTCATGAGCTATAAAAACAATAAAAACGAAGAAACGAAAATCAAACTCAAACAAACCAAGCTAAAAATTACACATCCGCTCAGTAACGACGCATGGCTGTGAAATTCACGTGTATTACCTATGGCCTGTGAAATTCACGTGTATTACCTATGCTGTGAAATTCACGTGTATACCTATGGAGGTTAGGGGGTGCCGATCGCAAGGTTCCCTTTTTAGCTGCGCGAAGAAAACGAAAAGCACACGCTAAAATTGCACTATTTTAAAACGGAGATTCATAATCAACGAGACGGTCACGACATTCAAAACTGCAGTATTTATGGCATATTTGAGGTAAAGAATTAGGCAGATTTGTGTTAATTTTAGAATAAACAAGCTACAGATCCTTAAGGTGACGATACGTGGTACCCCCAACCCTACTAGTAGCGACAGGCTATAATTTATTCGCACAGCGTACTCTAACAGCGTCTGGTCGGGCTAACAAGACGGTAGTCGGTAGTTCTAACAGTCAGGCGTAATCCCTAACAATGTTAGTAGGCATAGGCCTACCTCATATTGGGTGGTGATATCAGGTTCGGTGCAAGCTACATCAACAACACTATTTTCTGCTAACTCTGTTGGGACTTCTAGTGGTAACTGCTCCAGTGAATCAAGAGTATCAGTAGAAGCTACGCTAAGACACAAGGGCTTACTCCTGCGAACTAGTACGCTCATGGGCGAAATACGGACGCCATTCCACCATTGAAAGCAACAGACCAATAGATTGATTAGAGGGCGTACTGTATATTACGTGATCATGATATCAGTGCCGTATCACTGGGTCCTCGTATTTCTGTCTCCCTTTCATTTTTCCCCTTTTTAGGGGGCATACAGGGGAAGATATGTACCGATGTATGTACTTAGAATCTTGCTTTGTCGTAAAGAAGTATCATTCCTGTCTAACCATGAAATGTATTTGAAAAAAATGTCATTTACTTTCCAATCGCAATCTGCAGGCCCACAAAGTTTGAGCTGAAGTAGGTAGACCAAACTATGTTTTGGGAGGGAGAGAGAAAGAGATAGGTGGCATTTGTCAGCTCAAACACAAACTTGCTGAGGGACTACTGATAAAAAAGTAATTACATTACTTCAGGTTTTTTTTTTTTTACATATATATCGACAGAAAGTATACTTTTTGTGATATTTTGAGGTCTGAAATGCAATTCTACCGCTGTGTGCTTCCTTTTAAAATGAAGAAAATGAAAGGAAGGTAGGGTTTGCTCCATAGGCTCACGTGTTTAAGAAGCTTGCGGTATTATTACTAAATTGGCTGCCATTGGGCTCCATGTTGGGCTCCCGCTCCATGCCGTACTACACCCGTTTGCGTGCGAAGTCGCGAGAGTATGCCCTCTTAGCTTCTATACTCTTTGATTGTGTCTCAGCACTAACTTAAGCACTGGCAGCCACTGGCACTGGCGATAAAACTGAAGTGAACTTGAAGTCCGTAGGTGCTGGTAGGATGACCTCAAAAATATGTCATAAATTTCTGGTTGCTGGTGCTGGGCAAACTTGTGAAAGATTCGTCTTTCCGAAGGAGGAGTCTTTCATTTTTTTTTTTGACGTTACTTATGGCTCTCTACCTCCGGACTATGTCTATAGGAGGGGATCCGTAAAGCCAGATGCAGTTTCTGCTCTGTGGAACAAATCCCCGTTGACGAGATACAGACCAATCTTTCGGTCAAGTGCTGGGCTTGGTCTTAAAATCAAAGAATGTCGTCTGCTGAACCTAGCTCCGCCATTTCGTAGTGTAAGAGTTAGGCCTGTAGCATGTACATTTTATGCTAATGCAATGGTCACCCACGCCACGAAACGTAGGCCCTACACGAGCATGTGGCTTCATAAATCTGAGCCTGGAAGCATAAAATTAAATATTAAGTTGTGTTTTGAAGAATGGTTGAAATTTGGGGCATTTTAGTCTGTCTTCCTCACTTTGTGTCTAAAAACTAAGCAGTCCTGCGTCTTTTAATATTCGAGTGTAATCATGCGCCATCACTTTTTGTCGTGCGATTCTCACGGACCTTGCGATGCTGCGATTCCAACACCTATTGCTGGGGATCAATAACTTTGATAAGTATCGCTTAGTTCATCCGACCGTCGGTGTTGCTAGCTCAGTTTAAGTCAGTCATTTGGGAGCTAGCACTAGCACTGATCTTGAAATCCCCCAATGGCAAAGGATGCTGTATTTTGTAATTTGTATGTTATACCAGTATATCATTCACCTAATGGATTGTTGTGTGATTTTTCTGGCTAACCTTATTTTTCTTCTCTCAATCATTAATAGCTGTATTATTGTTATGTTGTGTGTTTTTTTTTCCTCATCAGAATCAAAGATTGACTGTGCAAGTGGCTGATGTGAGAAGGTGTTTCCATAGAAGACTTGCAGTCCATAGAAGACTTGAGGTCCATCCATGACCATTGATCGTGCTGTCCACTAGCTTGCTCCTTTCATGGGTACAAGTACATGATACACATGCAGCGCTGATTTACATCAATATGTGTACATGGCATCCTCCTGGCTGAATTCTGGTGCAAAGAAGTGGATCATCTGATGTCATGTTTTTTCCCGTTTGACCATGTCATCAAGGAGAAGGTATTCCTTTTTCTTTGTTTCTTTATTTCAACCCAGTATGGTTCACTAGGAATTTGAGCATATCGCTGTAACATACCCAAATTCTTGTGCAACATCCTCAAAAACCAGCAGCATGCTATGCGACATTGTAGAATATTTGGGAGTCTTTTATTCCAGCAGTCATTTGGGAGCTAGCACAAGCACCAAACTTTAAATCATCCAATGCTGTATTTTGTATGTTACATCATTTTCCTGTGTGATTTTTCTGCCTAACCTTATTTCACTTCTCTCAATCATCACTATTATCGTTATGTTGTGTTATTTTTTTTTTTCCTCATCAGAATCAATGAGATTGTGCCAGTGGCTGACACGAGAAGGTTTCTCCATAGAAGACTTGAAGTCCACCCATGACCATCGATCAGGCTGTCCCCTAGTTAGCTCCTTTCATGGGTATAAGTACATGCAGTGCTGATACGTGTATGGCATCCTCCTGGCTGAATTCTGTTGCAGAGAAGTCATCTACTGGTGTCATACTTTCTCCCGCTTTTCCATGTCATCAAGGGTAAGATACTCCTCTTTCTTTCTTTCTTTCTTTTTTTCAACCCATTATTAGTGTGGTTCATGAGGAATTTGAGCATTACACTGCAGCATACCCAAATTCTTGTGCAACATCCTCAAATACCAGCAGCATGCTATGCAGCATCCTAAAATATTGGCAACCTGCTTAAAATAGAATGTGATCAATTTTTGAAAAACATCAAATTACTCTAGGCAATTTGTGCACAATACATGATATGGAATGTTGAACGTAATGGCTTCACCTGTATGTGGCACTTATGGGTTAAAATGATTGTAAAAGTACACTGTATTTTAAACAGTATCTCTCCAGCACATTAGAGTGATGAAATGATGGCTTGGTGTACCACATCAGTCTAATCCCATTCTTCTTATGTTTTTTGCAAGGTAGCTATTCTGTGCAAGAATTTTGTGTGTTGAGTATTTGAAGTAGAGTTTAACACATACTACATGTTATTATTATTCTAAAAAAATAATAGCGTAATGAATAAATTCTCAGTTCGTTGCAGGAGTGATCTTCCCCAAGAAAATTCTCACGGCTCACGGTTGCAAAAGAAGGACATCTCAAGGCTCCACAACGACAAAGGGCACACTAACTTTGTATCTAACAGACTTCGAATACTGTGCATACCAGAGTACTTACCTGAATAGCAGTGTCTTTCAATGCATCTTTGATGAGGTGAGTGTCACTGAAAACATCTAGGCCAAATGGCAGTCACAAGAACAACAAAGAACCTTGTGAAAGAACTCTTGACAGATGACGAAGTCTGGTCCACAATCAAGGAGGCAGTGACCGAGATAATCTCAAAGAAACTATGTGAACTTAGTGATCGTCTGGAAAAGCAGGAGGGACTCATCATGGACCTGCAAACAAAAGTGGTGGAATCTGAGCAAGAAATTGCAGCATTGAAGACAAAGGAAGTGCAAAACAAAGATGCCATCTCAAATCTACACTCACAGTTGAATAACCTGGAGCAGTATTCTCGCCGGAATTGTCTCCGTATTCATGGTGTCCCAGAAAATGCACAGGAGAGGACAGACGACGTTGTTCTTCATATCGCCAATAACAACCTGGGAATTGGCCTTCAACAAGGAGACATTGATCGATGTCATCGCATCAGTCGTCGTCACCCACCACCTGCTGGTACTACACCCAAACCGCGTGCGATCATTGTAAAACTGGCATCGTATCGTCATCGTCAGGCCCTGCTGAGAAACAGAAAAAAGCTAAAGGAACAAAAAAGCGGAATCAGCATATATGAGGATCTTACTGACACAAATCGTGCACTTCTCTGGGATGCCTTCGCCGAAATGAAAAGATCAAATACCAAGGTCCTGTCAGCTTGGACCATAGATGGCAGGATCATCATTTCCATGAGGGCATCAAATGGGAAAACAATCACAAAAAGAATCTACAGCAAGATTGACTTGCAAAAGCTCTGAAGATCCACCAACATATGAAGTGATTAATAGATTACTGATTCTATGTAAACTGGGTTCTGCTGATTGATTTCTTATATGTCTGACAATATAAAGGATCCGAACTTCAATACTACCACTCATATTTCACAAGTTTAGTGTCTAATGAAATAATTGAAAGGTGTTTTCTCCTGGTGTTTCTTTGCTCTTGATTACAACAAAATACGATCTAGGTTTATACCATTCTAATTTTTGCATTGTTTTTTTCTTTGTTTTTCCTCAACTTGCCAATTGTGTGATAGTTATTTCAACCACTCTTTAGTTATGTTTGTGTGTATTTTCGTTGTTTCATTGTAATGTCCAGTAAGAATGATTATCGTCATTTTCAGCGCCTTGACAATGTTGATTTAAGTATTCTTAAGGATTATCTAACTCCTTCTGACTCTGAGGAGAATGTCTTCTCGCAGGGGTATATGACAATTAATGAATTTAATAAGTTTTTAGATAGTAATTTTGAACTTAAACAATTTCATGATAAGATATTTTGTGTACATGTGAATACCCGCAGTTTGTGTCATAACTATGATGAGGTTGCATTGTTTTTAGACTCTCTGTCTGTACAGCCCTCTATCGTAGGCATAACTGAAACATGGTTTCATGATAATATTTCATTGTCTTTGTATAATATTGATAATTATAGATTTGAGGAAAATCATAGGAAAACTAAGCGTGGAGGAGGAGTTGGTGTGTATGTATTAAATGATATTGACTGTAAGAGACGCATTGATCTAGATGTAAACAATGATTTCATTGAAAGTATTTTTGTGGAAATTGAAAATTATAAGAATTCGTCAATAGTTGGCGTTGTTTACCGACCTCCAAATCAAAGTACTGATGAGTTTCGTTTTTATCTATCTCACATTTTAGACGTTGTACATAACGAAAAGAAAATAATATATTTGATGGGTGATTTTAACATAAATTTATTGAATGCCGGGAAAGTGCAAGATGTTAATGAATTTTTAGATATGTTGATGTTGTACTCCATGTTCCCTTCTGTGCAATGCCCCACGCGAATCACAAAACAAACTGCCACTCTTTTAGATAATGTACTTACAAATGATACATGTGTTATTCAGTCAGGAGCCCTTTTTACAGATATATCTGATCATTTACCGGTATTTTGTATTTCTGATAATAGCATTAAGTCCCAGAGCAAGACAAGTTATGAAAAGCGGGATATCAACGAGACCACTATCACTCTTTGTGTACGTATGATGGAGAATGTGGAATGGTCACCTGACGCAAATGATGTTAATAGTATGTATAGTGATTTTTTGATTAAGTTTTCAAATGTTTACAATTTTTGTTTTCCTAAAAAAGTGTGTTACAAAAAAGAATTTAAGAAAGGTAAACCATGGATAACATATGATATTCGTAAGTTGTGTAAAAGAAAGTGTCGTTTGTATAGATTATTTGTAAAGAATCCGAGTGAACATCACGAGACTGTGTATAAGAAATGTCGAAACAGAGTTACAAATATGATTAAACTTGCCAAAAAACAATATTATGTCGGACAGTTAAACAAATGTAATGGAAGTACGAAAAAAACTTGGAATATTATAAATAAAGCAATGGGCAAAGAAAATAACACATTCAAGTGTAATGGAATATTGAAGAATTGTGAGAAAGTATCTGATAAGAAAGAAATATGTGATGTTATGAATAAGTACTTCGTTGATATTGGATATGATTTGAATTCAAAGTTTACACAAGATTTTACTGATAATTTTATGCAATATGTGAAAGTAAATGAACGCACTATTTATTTTAACCCTGTTACTGAGAAAGAAATCATAGATATAGTCTGTAACTTAAAATCAACTACCAGTGCTGGATATGATGATATTCACATAAAAGTTGTAAAGAGAGTTATTCATGTGATAGCAAAACGTTTGTGTTTGATATTTAATAAGTGTTTTGAACTTGGTATTTTTCCAGAAAATATGAAAATTGCTAGAGTGATTCCTGTGTTTAAAAGTGGAAGTCCGGAACTTGTTTCTAATTATCGGCCAATTTCAGTCTTGCCAGTATTTTCAAAAATATTAGAAAAGTGTATATATAATCGTCTTTTTAATTTTTTTACACAGTGCAATATAATACATGAAAATCAATATGGTTTTAGGCCGGGGCACTCCACATCATCTGCAATGGTGAATTTTGTGCATGAAGTTGTAACTGCGATTGAGAATAAAGAATATATGATTGGTGTATTTCTTGATTTAAGTAAGGCGTTCGACACGCTTGATCATAGTATATTGGTACGTAAATTATATGCATATGGAATTAGAGGATTACCATTACAATTACTTGAGAGTTATTTGTGTGAACGTAAACAACATGTAAGCATCTGTAATGATAAATCAATTAATTTAGGCATAAGATGTGGAGTGCCCCAGGGCTCTATTTTGGGACCTTTACTATTTTTGTTATATATCAATGATATTTTTAATGTTTCTGAAACTTTAAAGCTTATTCTTTTTGCCGATGATACGAGCATATTTTTTTCACACAAGAATATTTTAGAGTTACAAATTATTTTGAACCAAGAACTTACTCTGATGACAAAGTGGTTTTATTCAAATAAACTTACAATTAATGTTCAAAAAACTAATTATATGTTATTTACTAAGAGAAAATGTAATATTGATAATTTTTCTGTCAATATCTGTGCCTCTCAGGTAAAACGTGTGTCGGCTTTGAAGTTTTTAGGATTAATACTTGATGAAAATGTTACCTGGAATGCTCATGTAAATAACCTTTGTAATGTGTTGGCAAAGAATATTGGTGTTATGTATAAATTAAAGTCAATGCCTAAAGTGTTTTTAAAAATGATTTATAATTCAATTGTTTTATCACATTTGTCATACGGGATCATAATTTGGGGCAATGCATCAAAAACCCAGTTGAACAGAGTTTGTGTCTTACAAAAACGTGCAATACGTATTGTACACCATGCTTCATATCTTGCCCATTCAAAACCAATCTTTCATTTGTATAAGATGCTGCAATTTTATGATATTTATCTTTTACAGTTGGGTATTTTTATGTATTTATGCTACAAAAAGTTCCTTCCAGAATCCCTTTTAGATTATTTTTCGCTGAACAGCACTATCCATAATTACGAAACAAGAAATTCTGCAAACTATCATCTATATCACATGCGCACC
>CM067071.1:25182685-25240185 GCA_033980235.1 Diadema setosum | reverse complement strand
ATTAGTAGAACACATCAGTGAAAGTTTGGGGAAAATCCGACAATCCGTTCAAAAGTTATTAATTTTCAAAATATCTGTGCAATCACTGCTGGAGGAGAAGACTACTACAGTGTATGATGTCACATGCGTACAACGATATAAGGAAAATAAAAAGAGAATTTCACAAAACTTGACTTTTTGAATAAAGTGCACATTTTCTTCGACTTGTTACTGACTTATGTTAGGGGTAATATTATTCCCCCTGACTTCTGAAAGAGAAAAGTCGAGTGGTATTTTATTATGTGAAAAAAGTGAGAATATCTTGAATTTTCTTTATAATTTCTTTACATAGTTGTACTCATATGACATCACAGGCTATAGTAGTCTTCTCATCCAGCCGTGACTGAGCAGAAACTTCAAAAATTCATAACTTTTGAACGGATTGTCCGATTTTCTTCTAACTCTCATTGATGTGTTCTACTAATATTGCTGCATTCACTCAACCCATATGTCTATGAAGGTGAACTTGTCCTTTAACACCGATTTCCGAAATTTAATTACTCATATCAGTTATTGCAGGAGGCACAAAACAAAAGATACTTTACGATATGATAGACTAATGAATTATTTCATTATCATTTTCATTATTTTCATTTAAAAAAAAAACAACAACCAAACACACAAACCAGCAAACAAACAAGTAAAAAAAAGACTAAAACTACAACAGCGAGCATTTTCTCACATGAAAAAAAAAAACAAACATGATAATACATTTGTAGATATCGATATTGACACAAATCGATTACAAAATTGTGAGCGCAAAGAAACTTATGAAATACTGCAGTAGTCAATAATTATAGTAAATGATAACAGCATATTGATATACGATTTCTAAAGCCAGACTGACCGAAGCATAGCATGGGGGCCCACCTGTTCGTTTTGGATTTTTTTTTATTATGATTTGTTTTTCTTTTTACTAGCCAAAAGTGATTAAGCCTGCAGCCTTCTTATGTTCCACCACCCAGACTGACCTATAGCCATTCATAAGTCACGGGGAAAAAAGGAAAGATGAGAAGATATTGAAAACGCCATTACGGGGAGTTATACAAAATGCCCTTCCGTTTCCAATCACTGAGACTTCTGGACACTCATGGCTATTCAAACTACAAAACATGCTATGCAAAAGCGTGCGTGATATCATCAGCTATGCCCGTTATTACACCGATGATCTCATCACACGATAAAGAAAAAAAAACACAACAAGAACTGCAGCTCGTTCATTCTCGGTACGCACCGGTGCTGAAAAGCAGTCTAGGCGGAATTGTCCCGTTCGACTGAGTGAATCAAATTTTCACTTCAAATGCGAAATGGCGTGAGCGAAAATTTTTAATCTAAAAAATTGAACTCTGGTCAAGCGTGCACCGAGACATTTGCTTATTTCAATATCCCATGGGATTTCTATTGTCTATTGCCACTATAAAAGCCGGTGGTCAAATGTGATGAAAGAAAGGGAAGAAAATAAAATTAAATATTAATAGGCAGCAACTCGCGTAAAAATCAAACTGGGATGATGATATTTTCTGTTGTCTTCTCCTATTAAGTTCAATCCAATTACTCTATTATATTTTCTGACTATTAAACTATTTCATTTTATGTTTCGTATTTTGTCCGGTATACATCTCCCATGCTTATTTCTTCGTTAATTCTTGTTTGACTGACCAAATGCTGATGACAAAGACTTGATCTCCTGGAAGTGATATTCTTTACCATCACCTCAATCACACTTTCAAATATTTATTCAGAAACGAAATAAGATGCAGGATTTGAAAAGTGAGATTACAGATACCCTTGTATATAATCTTTTGGCAGTGATGATAATAAAGGAAAAGAATCGTTACAACAAATATGCAGTGATATGTCTTAAACTTATAAATATGCTTTTAAACATGTGTATTAAATGTAATACACGCGCGCACACACACACACACACAAACATATTGATATATATATAAAACATGTTGAGAATTCACGTATTGGCTCCACGAAGAAATGATGAAATAAACTGGTAATGCATTTTTTGCCAATAAAGAATGAGTTTATTCGACTGAAATAAATTTTCAGCGGCCTCCGCCTTCTTCAAGAGTCTTGACAAGACGGAGGCCGCTGAAAATTTGAGTCGAATAAACTCATTCTTTATTGGCAAAAAAATGCATTACCAGTTTATTTCATCATTATATATATATATATATATATATATATATATATATACATTACATATGATATATATATATATATATATATATATATATATATATATATATATATATATATATATACTACAGCTATAATCCAAATGAAACTCTATTATACCTACGGGCATTGACTTACAGTGACATTTTTTTTTTCATCAGTCACACGCGGATAACGACGGTATGATTCACTGTGTCTACAGTACGATCAAGAGCAGACTTCAACTCAAACGTTCCTAATTACATCTAACTGTCAGCCACATAATAACTGATTCCCTGATCTTCAGACTTATTAGGGACGGTGAGTAGGGTGTGTGTAATGTCTAGTTTGAAGGCTTCACTCAAGAGAGATAACATGCGCTTTCCAGTAGACTGGATGCGCGCATGGACCTCTATGGTGCGCGGTAGTGATGTTTGGGTTAACACTCAACAGGATAAACGGATAGAAAAAAACAACAACAACACATTTTAAGCCACCCATGGAAAATGAAACAAATAAAATGACAACAAACTATTCCAGCTCCCGCTTCTTTTCTAAAGATTGTGGCCAAATCCTACTTAGGTTTTCCATTTCTTTTCTTTTCTTAATGATTATGCTATTTGAGCAAAAGGTACAAAATGACGAAGAATTATGATGTAAGGTATGATCAGGTAAATGAAATGTAAAATGATGATTTACATCGATTTTGCTTTGAGATTTTGATATGAAATCTCCTGAACATTAAAGAGTTTGAATTGATATTATTCACTCGACTATTTGTCATAATTTTATCAGGATTTGACTTGTCAGATAACAAATGCAGAGAAATAATCCAACGTATCGTAAAAGACAGACCAGAGTTTTGGGAACATGACCGTGATTGGTGTAGATATCCCGTCATTCCTCTCATAAGCAAGGAGCAATGTTCCGCAAACATGTCAAATTCTGATAGACATGGATACAGAAAAAAGGTGCACAGTAGCTAGAGGCAAACCCCAAAGGTATTGCTGCCTCCAATGCGCGTGCGCACCTGTAGGCATTTTGCTGTTTCCTCGAAGGGAATCGTGCACAGCACCTGTCGCGGGCAGACAGCGTCGTAATTAATCACAAGCTCACTCGGTTAAGAAAAGCGCACAGAATAACTTAACAGAGGCTCTGATGAAACCCGCCCCGCAGTATAAATGGGGTAAAAGACTCGTGGGCGCAGAAGAGTGGCTGGCTCCGCGACAGTGGTGATTTTTGGCACCCACGGCTACTTCTACGCGCGAGTCACGATCACGGTTCATTCACTGTAACAAGCTTTCCTTGTGGCGAAATGTACTTTTGGAACTGGGTCGGCGCTAAGTGCAGAGAGAGGTTGAGCTGGTAAATTTACATAATTGCTGACATAATCTCAAGACAGGAAAAAATATTTCTTCCGACATATCACTTACCAGCGGTTAAAGTGATGTATATGTGTTTACCATTACTGTTCTATTTAATCAATGTGAAGGACTTTAATGTCCTTGTTTATCCAGCACAAGATAGCATTGTATCAAAGGAAATGCGTCGTTGCATGAGACATTTCTTTTTCAAACCACCATGTAATCTTAATTACCTCAGAAACACCCGCGTTATGTTAAAACGCGATGGCGAGATCCATGGCTTGAACTGACACTAATCTGAATTTAATCTAAATAAGGATGAATATCGTGGGGGCGCTGTGGCATAGTGGATAAGATTACCGACTTCCGTTCGGAGGACCCGAGTTCGAATCCCGCCCAGTGCTAACGTCCTTGGACAAGATGTTTTACCCACTATGTTCCTCTCGACCCAGGTGTATAAATGGGTACCTGGCAACGCTAGGGTAATAATAGTGGCAGGGCCCTCTGGTAGAGCAGTGGCAACACTGAAGAGGCTTCTTTGAATGAATAAGACCTTATTATTTAAAATTATCATTATTGTTGGTATTATTATTATTATTATTATTATCATCATAATTATTATAACGGTGAGGTTTCAACTACATCATGTATACAGATTATATATTTTGTTCTACTACGATGATTTATAGCTGTTATATTAAATGACTAATGGCGACAAATTGTCTCCAACATCATTATTATCATTATACTTCCTGTCTCGTAATAGCTGCGGAAGAGTTACAGAACTGTTCTTGTGTGTTGTTGTTGTTGTTGTTGTTTTCAGAAACTAATATACACTTTTCGAAACGTTTGTACAGCGCGGAGAAGGAATAATAGCGCGGAAGTGTACCTCTCGGGGAGTAGTGTATGCATCCCGAATATCAATAGAAATCGATTGTAGCGAAAACTATTGTCGATGGTGAGTGAATTTCACCGAACGAGAGAGAGGAAAAAATCCCGAAACTTAGAAAAAAAAACAACAACATGAAAGTGCTTTTAAACTCCTCCTGTATGCAATGCACAATGTATAGTGGTTGCGCAGTAAAAATGCAGGCCACGCCAGTATCAGGTTCACTGTGTGTGGTTTATGTTGACATTCAAATTGTTCGTGGTGATGCCGTTCAGGGTTTAATGAGAGAATTCAGATAGAAAGAGAAAGAAAGGATAAAAAAGAGGGACAAAAACAACAGGAAAAGTAGATTAAGTTTCACAGTGCTCATACTTCCACATAATCATTTATCTGTATCTATAGGAAACCTTGATTTTTTTTTTTAAACTGTCGTGAATTTGGGGCAGTAATAACCGAAACCATTTTCAAGCTTATGGAATATATTACAAGATCCTACTTTTGAACGCGTTTTAAGGTGTGCCATCGTATCTTCTGTTGGCCTTGGCATTTTGTTTCTTGATTGCATTACCTCATTCTGTCGCTGCTTTCGAGCAGAACAGATAAAAGAGCGGCATTTTAAGACAAAAAGCAGCATGTGATCAAGTGCAACATCACTATCAGTAGATAAACGGGCTAAGTGTGTCTATTTATTTGGAGCTTCTGATACTGACGCCAGTTACCTTCCGTCCCATTTTGTGTCTGGTGAGGCAAGAAAAAGAAAACTTTTGGCATGATTTTTCACTGAAGATCACTGCAAATGTCCGTCAGTTATTAAATGTTGACGGCGTTATCTACTTATTACGTGCATTGCGAAGATGATTGTGAAAGAATAAAACAAAATAGAAATAGCAATTCATTTTCTGTATGTTTCTTCCCGGAACTGTAGTAAGAATCGTATAGAATCATCTGCAAGTGATATCTTCTTTATATATATATATACATATATTATATATATATATATATATATATATATATATATATATATATATATAATCTGATTATGTATATGTAGCACATTAAACACATATATAGGTCTAAATAGAAGACAATATGTATATATATATATATATATATATATATATATATTATTTGATACTCATTGATAAGAAAAAATAAGGATCAACAAGTTAGGGTTTGAAAACAACTGAGTACTCTTTCCAAGATTTGTCAGGGCTATAATTATTTCGGCTCATGGATGTGGTTTCGCACATCCGATTTGTAAATCAAATTTTAACTCCTCCTTGCAAATAACAATAGAAACGACCTCTGGATGCTGGATGGCGGAACGAACAAGATCCAGGAGGTGGTGATGCAAATGACGGATCACGCCCACAATCCATCCCATAACACACCCACACAGCCATCATCATCCAGTGTCGCTAGCTCCCCTTGAACGTCCGTGAAGCGAATTAAAGTCACTCATCTAAACCCCGCCCTCATCCCGTCGCTACAAAACACTCAGTGATGAACATGATATGAGGATAAAGTATAGGAAGTTCCGCCCTTCGATCGTTTTTCCTCATAAAAATCTTTGATCGTGAGATAAAGCCAAGGAATATTATTGCTAAGGCCGGGTCCAGTACAAACCGACTCGTCTGAATAACGAACGAACAATGATAATGATAACATGGCGTGAGGATAAAAATGCATTCACACACCTGTCACAGGCGTACAAGACTGAGAAGTTTACGAAACTCTACTCCGAAGCATAAATCAAATTATCCAATAACGAGACACCGCGGACGTCTTCAAGAGCATTCAAAGACATGGCAGACCATATACGGTTTGAGATGCGAGGTTTGACGTGACATTCTTGCAATAATAATTGTCGGGAGGAATCCAAATTTACTCCGCGCAATGTGCATCACAACAAGTTTGAAACGTTAGTCGCCACAATAACCCGGAAATTTACAAGGCGTCTCTTACGCGTAAATAAACAAGCGTCTCTAATCAATGTCTTGAGACTGAAAAACAGGTTAATAAAAAAGGGTGGGAATGGAGAGAGAATGCCCCAAAGTTCATTCTTTCTTTATTTTCTGATCAGCCGCGCAAATCGTATCACACACAGTCACAGATGTGCTGCCGCATGTTTATTTATCGCCAAACCCAAACTCACTGACCTCGCTTCACCTTCCCACAAGCCAATATCGGGACGCGCAAAATGATTGATAATCCTGGCCGACTTTCTGCGTTCAGTCTTTGACATCTTTTTAATTAAAGCAACCCCGTTTCCGGACAGCTTTTGACATAAAAACGGATTTGTCGTTAAACAGCAAGAAAATTGAGGATGCCCATCCGGGAGGCTTGTGTTGATTTCCGACTTCGAAATCCTGCGATTCCGCGGAAATTCTTGGTCGGCGGGCCCATTTGCTAATCCCATTTATGCCTGTCCATTCTTAATTGCCCTTCAGTATACATCATTCATGAAAAACGTCAAGTGTGTGAGCGCATAAGTGCAAAGACTTTTATCTAATCTTTCGTCAAATGGACGGACTCAATTAAAATGGAGGAGGGTAAACGGTGTCGTCCTCGTTACTTCCGAGGTTGTAACATAAAGTCATTCCAAACTAATCTACCATATTCAAGATCGGAAGGAAAGACTAAAATGCATATTCATTCTCACACTACCTGGCTGTTCCCTTGTATCATTAATCGGCAGACATTAAAATATCAACAACAACAAAACAATATACAGAGGGAGAGAGAGCAAAGAAAAACTAAAGAAGCATGACGCATATATGACGTCAAATAAATGCGCGAATTTGCTAACCATATTATGTCGCAATTGATCAACGTTAAACCGGCAAACGTTATATATAAAATTATCTGCCAAACGGACGAATACAGGGCTCTTTCGAGCTGACATACGATACTTTTGTTTCATTTTCCCTTCATCCTTAGTTTCATATAATTCTATATGTTTTCCTTTTTCAAACACTCCAAGACTACGAATGAAACAAGATATATCTCAAAAACCCCCAAAGATATATTTCTCTCCCCAACTATACTTCTGCCAGGTTTATGTGTCATGAAATGAAATAAAATGAAATAACAAGTAAGAATAGTCATAGATCGTAACCAACAGTTGCGCCTTTCTTGTGTGACTGTGATCATCTTGGGAATTTGTCTGCGTGACTCATCATACCATGCGCTCTGGTGAGATCAAAATGGATTAAGGGAGAGGGGTAGAAAGACAGAAGGAATAAAAACAGATGACTGCGAAGAGCTGGTGGAGAAAAGATGGGAGATAGGAAGAGAAAGAGCTGAAGAAAGAGATGGAGGAGAGAGATAAAGATGGGAATGATATAGAAAACGATAGAGAGAAAAGAGAAATATGGGAGAGAGATATATATAGCGACAGAGGGAGTTCTCAATAGTCTATAAGAGTGGGAAAAGGAGAATGACATATAGATGGTTCGATAATACGATGAATACACTGAAAGTTATTTGAGCAAAATCTTAGAGAGACCTTTTTTTTTCTCTTTCTCTATCTTTCTAGTCACTTGGAGCGATGTCGGTCAGACTCTTACTGATTTCTTCTATTGATCGAGGAGCGTCGAGAACCAGAAGTTTCCAAAAATTACTCGGCGAAATGAGTCGTTTTTTATCATCGTTTATTCTTGAGTAACGTAAATTGATTTTATTGTCAACGATTCTTCACATAGTCCCCAGAAAGCCGTGTTAATCCAACTTTCCTCTCTTCTCTTTGCAATGTAGACGCTAGCAAAATTGTTGTATTCTCAATTTTCCTCTGATCGCTTTATCAATTCGTCCCCTACGTGCCACTTGAGATTGTTTTTTTTTTTTCTTCTTTGGTACCCATTAATTAACTTTAGAGTGAAGTGAGGGGGCGTGCAGAAGACGACCCGTCAATAGCCATTCAGCTGGTCTCAAGTCCGTCGTGAAACGCCGCGAACTCACCTCCCTTAGCAACGAAAACATTTTGTCCCTCCGTTCCCGAGGCCGGAGTCACGCATCGGAAATGGGGAGCGGTTCTCGGTGTAATTGTGTGCAGCGTGAGTGTTCAACATCCAAAGCGTTCACTGAACGCTTGTTTTTTTCCCCCCACCTCTCTAAACAAAAGCACCCGTTTTGTAGTTGTTCCGACAGCAGAACACTTGTCCTATGGAAAATGATTCAATTGAGCATTTCCGTTCAGTTTCGTATCATAATATCGATCCATTTCCGGATTACTGATGCATAGTGTGGAATAATGTATGAGTTATTGACATGATGGGCTAACTTCACATTCAGTGTCTTCCACTCTATAATTTACTTTAACATTCCCCCAAACAGGCATACGATAAGATTAGCCATAAAATCATCATTTACATTTTTCTTCTTTTTTTTTTTGGGGGGGGGGGGGGGGGAGTTCCTGCAAGGAAGCAGCATTTTTCTCCACATTCTGGACTCTTGAAATCGGAAGTTTTATGGGCTGATCTTAAGAATAATTTTTCAGATAATCACTAATCTTTCAAATTCATGAAATTCTTCCGTCGAGGTGTTCGACGGAAGAATTTCATGAATTTGAATAATTACGCAGTACCGGCTGCATGCTATAAGGATTAGAACCAACACTGGCTGTCGGGCGAAAGCTCAGTGGTCTACTGGAGATGACGCCTGTCCGGTGATCAGGAGGTCGTAGGTTCGAATCCTGCTGGAGTATGTACGCCCATGATTTTTTATCATGGCTACTACTAAAACACTGATCAATTCTGGGCTTATTTACGTCGATGTAGGGCAATTTGTCAATCAGTTGCAATCACTTATCTTGACGAGAAAACATTGATCCCTGCACTGTGGATATAATGCAAACGAATTTTAAAGTGTGGGTATGCGTGATGCTGTGGTATGCGTGTGTGCACGTATGCGTGTGTGTGTGCGTGTGTGGGGGGACTTTGTGTTTCTGATGTGGTTTACAAATGCACAAATATTCACTTGGACAGCTTTTGTTATATCTTGTCAGGACAGTGACAGCTATGTCCACCTTTTTGTCATCTTGGGTGCAGTTTAAGTTATTCTTACTTATCATGTAAAGTAAACGTTACATGTTCATAATGAACTTGTATCATACATCTTAAAGAGGTAAAAGGAAAATGCCAAAGTAAGAAAACATCTACAGACAACCAGTAAAGGAAATAGAAAAATCTGAACCACACTTCTGGGGTAGATGTGAACAGTCGTGCCTATAAAAAGCCTAACGTCATTAAGTCAAATTACCAATACACAGGCCAAAAGTAGATCGACGTTAAGCTGAGACTCAAGACAGACATTTTGTCCGCAGATGCTAGAATTGAAGTCATTCCTACAGTCCCATTAAAGGCTAACCTTATACTGGTACTGCATAGCTCGAGTGAAAGTGAGACCTTCTTCCCTCAAGCGGCACACATGCACTCCGCTCTCTGACCATTATCACGTGCTTAGATCATCAGCTGGCGCCGCTGCCCTGGCACCTTCTCTATGCACGCGGCCTTTACCTCCTACACTAAGGCATAATCAGCGCCAGTGGCTTCACGTGGCGTTGCCGCCTTTAATAGCCACATTCATACGCTGCGGCTGGACACCATTATCTTCATAAACCCTTTGTGTGCTTTGAGTGTAGAAACCCCTCAGCTCTGAGCACACCGTTAAAAGCCCCTGATACGGAAAGGGTTAAAGACCAAGTAGAGTGGAGAGCAACAAGGGTGGACCGACTGAATCGATTTTCGTTCGATACCCATCGGGGTACAGGCGAAAACCACGAATTGCGCAGGCCAACAAGAATAGAATTGCCGATCAGCGAATAATTGCATCGAAGCATACCCTCTTCGGTAACGTTCGACTCCTCTCGGAATTCTTCGGATGAGTGTGTACTCACTTACAAATCAGTGATCCCGGAAAATTGTACAGAATTCATTACAGGGATCTCCGAATATATCCGAGTTGGGCCAGCCTTCCCAGTGATATGGAATCCCCACGCGACGACTTTAACACCAATATTCTACAGAGATTTTCTCATATTGGATCGCAGTCCGATGAATCCGACTTGTGTTGGTCGACTATCAGGTGAGTGTCAGACATGTCGGGCGATGATCCGATGAGGATCACGCACAACATGTCTGACACTCACCTGATAGTCGACCAACACAAGTCGGATTCATCAGACTGCGATCCGATATACTTCAGTGGCTGGCCGGAAGCAACAATCTTTGCTTCCGATGAGTGACCGATGAGGAATAAAAAATCGCGGTGGAATGGGGGTATGAGGTCTTCTCTTGGAGCGCGTGTTCTGCTCCCTCTGCAAGGATGATCCTATGTGCATTGGATGCTGCTGCCTCAGGTGTTATCATGGAGCCACAGTTTTATCGTGCATTGCGACGTCACTACGAAGGGAGATGGGGAGACTCGATTCAAACAGGGCATATCGACCCCTGCCCCGAGACTTCCTGCGAGTCATAAAAATGCACGACAGATCGTCTGCTAAAATGTGCATACACGCGTCTCCATGGCGACTGGGTCGAAGTTGAACTCTCCACTGATCCCAAATGCTTTATAGGTTACATTCTGATGAATGCAGGCTAAAAGGTTCGACGGCCTGCCTGACAATGCACTTTGGGCGAAGAATTTTAGATCGTTTATTGATCGAATTATTAACTCATAGATTGTATTGATTCTTTACTTGCATGTGAATGTGTTAGTGTGTAGTTCATTGCGAAAGGAACGTCAGTCGAACAAGGTGGCGAATGACCGTGCTTTTTTTTTTTTTGCATCTAAAGATTCTACACCTGTCGGGGAAAAAAAAATGTATTCTTCTTGATAGGAGAGAAAGGAGGGGCGGAAGGACACCCACAAGAAAAAGTCTGGTGTCGTTCTACAACAACAAAAATTATACATTTTTCGTGTCCTTTATTTGAACTTGTTGTTTTAGTTGTAACACGACCATGACCAAGGGAAAGCCACAGACGCACTGAACAACATTTATTCTAAAAGGAGAGATCAAACACGGCCAACTTTGTCGTTTTCATCACTTACCACCAGCAGACACGAGCAAATCTTCGTTACTATGGAGATCGGTCTATTATAACCTGTCAGCAATATAAGAGGATATTGGTTCCATCCCTGGACGTCGGGGAATGGATCATGGACACTCCGTGATGGTAAAAGAAGAGCCTTTGAGCTTCCACGTAAGATCTGTTTCAAAAACTGCAGGATTAGTGGTGTCTGCAGGGAGACGGACTCGGTTTCAGCGGCTAAAATGTCTGAATTTTCATGCCAACATTTGACAGGAATCTCACGATCATCAGCCTGGGTCATCTCTCCTTTCCGGAGTGACAAACGGACAGATTCCGGCTTTTCATGATCTTAAATGGGTCGTTGCGCGTGTTTGTGGAGGTCATCATTTCTGACTTCTCTGCAAATTTGGTGACGCCGTCACCATTTCCAACAGAGACCTCATACTTTGGAAGGTATCTCTTTCTTGGTCCAAAGTCCCTGCTCCCGCCCACTCTCTGTTTCAAGGTGGAGAAGAGGAGGTTGTTTTGTTAAAGGATCCGGAGAATAATATTGCATCTCATGTTCTTTCCTGCTTCTGATCTTCTCTTTGTCTTTTGCAGCACAAACAAGAATGCTCTTGAGATGATAGATACTGAGATACATTAACCATCCTTCAAAGACTGGTACTAGAGATGAGGCGGAGGCGTGTCCATCAAGAAGCCAGTTCATGGTTATACTTTGCGCACAATTAGAAAAAAAAACCACGAAATATGGCTCCAAAAGTTGAAAAACATAGCCATTCGTTGAATCTACTGTGTATGGATGTTTGGGGTTTTCCCCCAAGATAAGACCTAATAAAAACTTATGAATTGGCTCACGATGAAGAATTGATTGGGGCATTTTCAAAGACTGTTACAAGTGCTTCAAGTACTCATTTTAATTCTCATAACTTGAAGAGAGATTGTGGAGCAAGGTCAATTTATTTAATGATTTATCTCCCCCCGGTTTTTTTTTTCCTGAAGGCTACGCATATTAAAGTAGAATATCTTATCTCTGTCTTATTTTCTTGTTTCACTTTTAATATTTTCTCAAGCACATCCAGGCACTCATACTGGAAGTACTTGAAGAGTTTGTTTGCAAAAACCGATAAGTCCATTTTTGCCAAATGGAGATATTTGCGATTAAAGGTCAAGAAAAATAAAGAGAATAAAAAGAAAAAATATGCTTCTTTTGGCCATAACTTCAAAGATATGCCTTTATATGTAGTGACCAATATATCATTTAAAAGATACTATTTTGCATTTTATGACAGAGACCGTACTTCAAAATCTTCAAAAATGGACTTATCGGTTTTTGCAAACAAACTCTTCACTTACTCTTCGTAACGTGGGGAAGATAGACAGGGGAATTTTGCTACTTTCAAGTCTGAAATTATAGCGTGTTCATATACTGCCATATCCGAATCATTCGTGATAGACGGCTTAATCATTAACGAGCGTTGTCTCAATCTACGAGCATTAATCTGTAGTTAACGCATGATTTACGGTGCTATTTTTTTCTTAAATACCGAGGACGCAGGATAGACGCTGTCCGAGTTTCTCCTCGCTTATTAAGAAATCAATTCTTAAAGATAGAGTAGATGTATATGGTAGAACGTTTAGTGACGTATTTGTTTGTTCGTTCGTTTGATTGAATGCAAGAAAATGTAGAATGAAATATATCTTTCATTATGAACACACAATAACAGACACACACATACAAACACACAGGCACACGCACGCACACACACATGTAGATAATGTATGCCTTGGATAAGTACAGAGTCATGTATAGTTCACTCACAGGTATATCATTATACATTACATAGTATATGTGTAGGTGTATCGGTGCCCATATATATCTCTATCAGTGCCCAAACACGTCTCTCTGTGTGTTACAAATGCACAAAGAAAAAATGGATAAGCTTGAAAAAGATATAAATCATCGTGTTAATAGTTGCCTTTATCGTAAGGAAAGAACGTATAATAGTGAAAGGTCAAACTCTTGAGTTTCTTACAATTTGAATAAGGTAAGTGTCGACCTGTGTAACGATATTATCTGGACCAAGGACCTTGGCAGGCGGATATACGAATGGTATAGATGAAACGCGGCTCTCCGCATTTTCTGGTCGCAAAGCATACGAATGAGTGATGAGTTATATAAAAACTATATCATATCAATTGCAGTAAAATTGTCCTTGTATATGAAGTACAGAAGGCGACTACTGGATTAGTTACAAACAGCATTAGGTTGAATGATTATTATAATGAAGGCTCCGAACATCATAAGGTAACAGCCACACGCATTGTAATTCTTTTAATGGTCATTAAGTAGAGAAGAGGTACCGAAAGTTTGCAGCAGATATAATGGAAGATATTACCCTCCTTACTGATGAGCCGAATTCTTCGTGAAATTTTACCTTGTAGTGTGCGGGGTTTTGTTTGTTTCTTTCTTCTTATTGTTGTTGCTGGGGTAGGGGGTATACACTTTTTGTTCCTGCAGCATGAACTATATCCCCTTTGTTCTTGACATTAATCATGTTATATCCCGGGGACCTGGATGTCATTTCAGCATCGATTGACCGCAAATGCGTTGATATTCATGTCCTATGTTCAGTCATATCGACGTACACTAAAGTCTCCATAACGACCTTTATGCTCCATCAACATGGACCGATCTAGATTATATCTCCCAGGGTCGAATGTGTACTACAAATTTTTGTATTGCTTTAAAACTATCACATTCTCTCTTGCTATTCATCTAATAAGATTCCCATCTTTAATTCGTACTCTACATAAGCCATGTATACCGAGATCATCGGCTCTGCAAAATATTGGATGCATCTTTTAAATGGATCAAAGAGCAGGTGAATATAATTCGATGGAATGCCGTCATGAGACCTCAACGACCCTAACGAATTTGACGTGATTAATGACATGACAGCTAATTTGTCCTGAAGTGTAGTGTCATTAGCGCAGATTAGACGATAAATGAGCTCCGGCTAATAGAAATCAACGAGCCAGCTCAACTATGTAGAGTAATTAACCTTAGTTTAGCCTCACGCTGGATGCTATATGCATCATTCTATCTACTCAGTGTATACATTATGGGAAATATATAGGATCATAGTTGGCCTCGGTGTGTAACATTCTTTTCACTGTGTTTTCTAATCTTTAATGTCTTCTCCTGGGTCTAAACTCATACCTTATGTTGTACACCAAAACTGAACTATAGGTAAGCGGTGTTGGCGTGACCCACTTCGTCACGTGACATCAATATTTTTTCTCTCTCTCTTACTCTCTGTCTGTCTGTCTGTCTGTTTCTCTCTCTCTCTCTCTCTCTCTCTCTCTATATATATATATATATTTGTATACATCTCTCTCTCTCTCTCTCTCTATATATATATATATATTTGTATACATCTCTCTCTCTCTCTATATATATATATATAAATATATATATTTATATATATAATTATACATATATGTATTTCATATATGCGTATAGACCTATATCTCAAATATAATATGGATCAATACCTACAATTTCAAAAATGAATATATTACTTCATTTTAAAGAGAAAGCAAAGCCTAGCTGAAATTGAATTTAGATTATTACAGTAGAGTGAAGAATGCAGCTAGTATATAGCTAATATCAAAAGAAAATACAAAAACTACTTCCCTTCCTTTCACAGTATCTTTCTCTCCGCTTCAGTTCCTTTGCTTCTCTCTCTCTCTATCTATCTCTCCATCTATATATATATATATATATATATATATATATATATATATATATATGTGTGTGTGTGTGTGTGTGTGTGTGTGTGTGTATCTAGCTACCTATCTATATCTATCTATCTATCTATCTATCTATCTGTCTATCTATCTATCTATCTATCTGTCTATCTATCTATCTATCTATCTGTCTATCTATCTATCTATCTATCTATCTGTCTATCTATCTATCTATCTATCTATCTATCTATCTGTCTATCTATCTATCTACCTAGCTATCTATTTCTCTATCTATTTATATGTCTGTTCATCTCTCTCGCCCTTCTATTACATGATTAAGACAGGTTATGCAGCACAGCACTATTTTATATGGACAAACACACGACCTGTTAAGCCGCCCTTAAAACGTTGTTATGATACATCCATGGTGGTTGGTCGTTGATTAGTAAATTAGATAATAGTCGCTAAGCGACATTCAGAAAATTATACGTCATCGAATGCAGTTTAAACACACACATAAACAAGCAACCGTACATTCACACGCACACACACACACACACCTTCTCACAAGCGTTCTATGTATCTGATACTGTGTCTACATCGTAAGTCAGTCAAGCTGTGTAATTCATCCTTCCTTTTATCCTCACACAAGCCAACAGCAGAGTATAGTTCCTTTACAGCAAAAGCTGTATTTCCCTTCTCCTTTTACCCATAAAAGCGGAAACTCCAGGAAAATGTGAGTACACAATATGCAGAGAATATAGGTTGTGATATTCAACACTACTGGAGTAGGAAAGGAACTGACTAATATTTTATTTCTTCTTCTTCTTCTTCTTCTTTACCATCGGCTTGCTTGGTATAGTAATTATCATGTTATCTAATGCGTCAAAAAGGCCTGTAAATTTTAGACGGGATAATCTCAAACTGACTGCTCTAATTCGACTGAAAGGTAGCTGTGTACAAACCAACCAGCATTTGCTGGCACTCCTTTTAGTTCGTTATATTTCAGTTTCAGTTAAGTTTAGTTCAGTTTAAAGGGGCCCTGAAATCCAAATGCATGTTGATTAGTGTTGATTTATGATACCCTCAACATCACTTTTGCGGTAAAAACAAATATCTAGAAACATTCCATATATTTTTAACGATTTTTTTTCTTCTATTTTTCTTTAGATTACTTGGGTACGCCCACAAAAAAAAATCCTTCCAAACCAATCAATATTAATATTCTTGAGATGACATCATCTGTCAATCATTGCTGAAGTACTGAAATGTTTAACAAAAGACATTGGAATGCACCTTCCTCTCGACTTAGCATAACTTGCATGTTTCTGTCATATTAACGTGACTCACAAAAGACATGGCGAGGGAACATGCAAGTTATGCTGAGTCGAGGGGAAGGTGCATTCCAATGTCTTTTGTTAAACATTTCAGTACTTTAACAATGATTGACAGATGAGGTCATCTCAAGAATATTAATATTGATTGGTTAGGAAAGATTTTTTTTTGTGGGCGTTCCCAAGTAGTTTGAAGAAAAATAAAAGAAAAATCGTTAAAAATATATGGAATGTTTCTAGATATTCATTTCACCGCAAAAGTGATGTTGACGGTATCATGAATCAACACAAATCATCATGCATTTGGATTTCAGGGCCCCTTTAAGTTAATTTTCTCCATCTCCAACATACAAACGCACATACGTGTACGATGTGAATGAAACGAAAATTTATCTGCTTATGGATCGTATTATATAAGCTTTAGTTTTGTTAATGAGGTAGCCTTATGATATTATCATTTACCTCTCTTTTTTATTTGAATGTTTCCTTAGTTTCGGAACGTATTTGTGTCTGCGCTTTCAGTATTCATATGACATTACACCGTAATTGCTATTCCACGACCATTACATCATTCAGATCATTAACTGCAGAAGGAAATGAATGTACAGAAATTATAACTATATCTCAAAACAAAAATATTTAAAGAGACTGAAGTTGAAATTTGCATTGTAAGGGAACAATCTTGCATTGCTGCAGCTAACCAATTGCGATTGATCTCTATTCATAGTTTGCATCGTATTTTGACGATTTTAATGTTCTTTCGTCCTGTAATATCTGACATAGGTCTTTTAAACTGTGTTGGGAAACATGAAAACATGGAGAAATTCAAATTAATCTAATTAAACTCCAAAAATTCATTTTTTTCTTCTTCTTCTTCTTCCGCTGGTTGCCAAACCTAATTACTACAATTCCCATAATTTTATCTGAAGTTTAAGTTGTCGTAAACATTTTACATTGAAAAAAGAGTATAAATTTTAGCTGATCTTTTCCAAAGTGAAATGTTTACTTCCAGTGGTTGAATAAAATGCAAGAGAAGCAGTATGAAACATCCAAAGAGTTGATGAAAATGAGACGGTGCAAAAGAAAAGTGAGAAAGTTCGGGAAGAACCATATAGCATAAACATTTAAGATATTGGAATAAAGTTATAAAGAACGCAAATAACAGGGATAGAATGAGAGGAAAAAAGATGAGGAAGAGTTGAAGGGGAGAATGAAAGAACAAAGAAAGAAAGAAAGAGCAACAGAGGAAGAGAAAGAAAAGAAAAGGGGGATGGAGAAAGAAAGAGGGCAAAAGATATGAAGTTTTCCAGAGCATAGCAGACAAACTGCTTAAACGCATACACACGGTGCTATGATTAATCGACATTAAGAACCAATTAGGTACGCCATCTACCAGTCCTTTCCCAGCTGATTGTGACAGGTTTGTCCACGAGGAAAAAAAAATGTAGTAATAGAAATTGTGACATCGTATCAAAAATAATTTCAAATTCTCCAACAACGATAACCGAATTGAAAACTTCTTGTGTCACGTGAATTTAACCGGGTTGACATATCAAGGCGGCAGCAAATTAATGATAACAAATTGATTTTGCGGTTGCTGATTTTTTTTTTATTCATTTTACGTTTGTATTCTGATCGGCAGTGCGTTTCAGAACCTCCACTTCTTAATAAAAGGCAAAGTTTCAATTGCAGATGTACTTCATCATTCAGCGGCACTTT
Source organism: Diadema setosum (assembly GCA_033980235.1). Taxonomy (NCBI): domain Eukaryota; kingdom Metazoa; phylum Echinodermata; class Echinoidea; order Diadematoida; family Diadematidae; genus Diadema; species Diadema setosum. The sequence goes on along the minus strand of CM067071.1, from coordinate 25,221,887 downwards.
AATGTAATAAGATTCGCTGTTGGAAGTTAATCTTAAAATGCATTCTGAAATGCTACACGAACGAAAATCTTTATTCATTGATTCGTTTTCGTATGTCATGTCGTGTTGGGTTTTGATATGACTGGTAACACGGAACTATGCGATCAAGGTAAAATTGGGTTTCGGTTTCTCATAAAGCGGAGATTCATGTAATAAGTTCACTACATAAAGGAGACTAATGTCATTTCTAAAAATAATGTCCAAGCCACAAAGCGATATCTTTAACTGAATTAAAATACTTTCATATCATAATCTTTAAAGAGAAGCTGTGTTTGCATCTAGTTTTGTCAAGCGCGGAGGTCTCCCTTTATGCTGACTCTGGCTGAGCGGGTATCGATAACATTCTAGATTTACTTCTGTTTTTGTTTTCTTTGATTGACACAGAGGGGTAAATGCGATAAAAGAAATCTGTGACCTGCGCAAGTAAAATCTTTTTCCTTATGTCTATTGAAGTGTCTTTCAAGCATCTAAAGATACTGGGCTTTATTATACGTAAATAATTTCATTATGTGATAAACCTTATTCAGTTTTTTTTTTTTCGACATTTGCATACAATGGTGACGTCATAAATGCGTTGGACTGGTCGTCAGAGCAAAATGACAATTGTTAATACGCATACAGCTCCAAACGAAATCTCAACGGACTTTCTGACATGCGTATATACAGGAAGAATAATAGTCGCAGCACTCATTCTTAGATTAGACTGATTCTGATACGTATAGTGCAACAGTAAGACTAAGCGTTTATTGAATACGAGGAAATTGGAGATGCGCCATGCTTTCGTATTGGCAGCGGTATGTTGTAAACCCGTGAATGATCAAGGGAAACTTCATCCTTATTCCAAGTCATACTCCACGCATGCAGGTGGACTTCAGGGGTATTAGGGAGGATCTGTGGAGAATGGGTAGAATTACACCTACCAGGTCCTGATGGATTATTTTTGTTGCAACGATCATCCTCTTGGTCTTATTAAATTGGCAACTCTTGTATGTTTCTGTGGGTTCTACAATAGTGGCCAAAGGCTGACGTCATTGAAGATGCAAACGTAATCGTTCAAAAATGTGTTGTCTCCACAGGCAATGACGGTGTATAGGGATGAGTTGTATAAAGTCTGCGATTTAAAGAGGCTTTTGATGATTCTGCAACGAAAATAAACAATGTTATACAACCAGTGTAGAGTTCAAACAAGAGGGAGGTCTGAACTCTATCTTATGAAACACAAACAATTATTAAAGGACAAGTCCACCTTGATAGACATGCAGATTGAGTGAACGCAGCAATATTACTAGGACACATTAGTGAAGGTTTGGGGAAAATCGGACAATCAATGCAAAAGTTTTGAATTTTTAAAGTATCTAAGCAGTCACTGCTGAGTGAGAAGAATACTAGTGCATGATGTCACATGCGTAGAACGATATAAGGAATATGTAAAGAAAATATCGCAAAATTTTATGTTTTGAAAAAAGTGCACATTTCCTCGACTTGTCACTGACGTATGTTAAGGGTAATATTTTTCCCCTTGCCTTCTGAAAGAGCCAAGTCAAGCATTCTTTTATTATGAGAAAAGTGAATTATGGTGATTTTTTTCTTTTTGTCGTTCTACACATGTGACATCACAACCTGTAGTAGTCTACTCATCCAGCAGTGACTGAGGAGAAACTTCAAAAATTCATGAATTTTGAACGGATTGTCTGATTTTCCTCAAACTCTCACTGATGTATTTTGCTAATATTGCTGCATTCACTCAATTCATGTGTCTAAAGTATAAAGCTCCAAACTGTAGATATGAAGTTTCTGGGCTTCATGGGTTACTAAGAAGCATGGCATACCATATAGAACCCATTAAACTACATTCATTACGCTACAGGAATTTCGATTTCAATTTCAATATATATTGAATAATATAAAATGTCAAAAGAAACCATCAAAAATACGATTGTACAATATACAAATTGCAAAGTACAAATTAGGTAAAACATCTTTACCTGAATGTATTGCACTGTCTTGATATGAAAATAAAAAGTAGTAGTCTGTTGAAAGTAGTATTGGTGACTAAAATATTACAAAATAAGAGAAGCATAATGGGGCCGTATAGGTCCTAGAATGAAATCATGAATAGGGTAATATGGAGCACGTACGCCTATTTAGACCAAACAATGGAGAAAAAAAAATGATATATAAAATCACACTAGGTGATGCTACTGTAAGACTCAAATTAGAATAAGCAAGCCTTTATTTTCTTTCCATAATCATCATGTTACGATAAGCTTCATAATTTGACCAATAGCATGGTATCTGATTAATGTCTAAATCAACCATTATAAAGGAATCTCGTTGGCCATTCCTATAGAATGGTCATTCAAAATATATCGTTGAGCTGTTGTCATGTTTATCAATTTCATTTATTCGGGAAGATTCCGAATGTTTTGAACAATGTGAGTGTCAGTGTTTCATAGAGAAGGAAAAATTATCAACCTTGTACCTAAATGAAGAATGTTCATGACTTGTTGTCGCTATGCCTGTCACGTTCATCACATTTAAGTTTTGTTCATTTTCATCACTAGTCAGCGAATGGTAAAATATTCTGGTAAGAATATTACATATATATTTAGACGAGCTCACAGGCACGTCACTAGACATGTCTATTTGGCGCCAAGTGAAGCTTACGACAAATTGCAATTTGTCATTTTTAAGAAGACAACAGAACAACAACAACAATATTGCACCAAGCAGTGCTCCCACGTTATGATATTTGTGAACTGCGAATTTAATGTTGCATTCACAATCCACAAGGCATACACCTGTGTTCACGTATGTCGGAATTTGTTTATGTCAATCAACATAGCTTTCATCAATATTATTTCAGCTCCTCAAAACAGCGACTACGTCGATAACGACAGAGTGATAGCGAAAATGTCAGGAGTTAATGCGATGTGTCTCGTCAATATGAAGAGAGCAAGGTGTGAACTCCACAATGTGACTAAAATTTCGATTGGGAACGAAAATATGCAATCATTTCTCCGCCGGACCCGCCTTGTAAATACAAACCCGGCCGACAAATAGAAACATTTGGATTGCGGCGTGCTAATGTTCGTGACCTTTCCGCCAGAACCATCGATCGCTGATTAATTATCAAATCAATTAAAGACTGCTCGATAGCGCATAACACGGCTAGCACCCTCATGAACGGAATTCGCGCCCTCTCTTCACGTATTCTAACAGCTGCCCATAGCCGAAACACGGGGAAATAATGCATGCCGTCAGCGTTTTGACGTAGGTTGGACAAGTAGAGATTAATGCGTTTGTTAGCGTTCTTCTGTGAGCTCTTCAAACAAAAAGAAACCAAATAAGAGCCTTTTACCCTCTGGTTGCCATTGTTAAGTTGCGTATGACGTTTTTAGTCACACTACGTGGATGTCATTCACCAAAGCGTATATTCAAGTCGACCTGGTGGAAATAGTTTTTCCCCTAAAAAGGACACCGTGTGACAAACAAAATCTTGATATTTCTTGAAGCACTGCTGGTAATAAAGAGTAGGTCTTACGTGTTTCTCTATGAATTCTCATCAATTTTGCAACAAAAAATGCTTTAAATCTCATCATAGTAGTTTTGTAACATTCTACATGGTTGTAGAACGATCTTCGTTAGATGTGAAAATGTATTTCTCTTTCACGAAATGAAAGAAGAATTCAAAATACCCATGATATTTCACCGCACAAATTTTGCGGACAATTATAAGTATAATTTTACAGGAGGAGGGATGGATTTGTGATGAACACCGACAAACTGACATAACCTTTAAGAGAATCTCGCCTTCTGCATTCTTTTTCTATCTTCTTGGCAATCCTACATGATGGTTGAATGCAGGGGAGATAATTCGACATCACACAAATTAGCTAAAGGTCAAATCATATACTTCCAGCGCTCACAACCTAATTTATCCCCTAGAAATAATAAGATGATAATGACACAAGATGTATGAACGTACGTTATGATATCAACACTATATATTGCTATGAACGTACTTGATAGTAGGCCTACTTATCATTCTGCCTCTTCTTTCACAGGTAATGTTATTTGAGCCACGTGTCACTTTGACTGGATTTCACGATAACAGAACTCTGAAAAGCATAACGTTTGCGTTATGAGTTAACGGCGTGAAAGCCGCAAAATGGCCTAGAATTGATCGGAACTGGTTTGACCAACCAGCGTAATTAGTGACACAGTTTGCCATGCTAATTAGATTGTGCGCCGGTATTAGCAACAGTATAGACCGTCGGAGTCTAGTGTCTGCACACACGTGTGTGATAATGAATCAATTGAATCACCCCTAGTGTTTGTTTACGATACCCGTAGAGACCCGATAGCTGCAGACGATACACCACAGGTGCCCTTCGTTCCTTTGACGTCTTTCATTTTCATCGAAGGAAGCAAACGATCGTTTTGCGCCAGTTCCACTATCAGACTTGAGCCTAGTGTTCGTTTTTAAGTGCTACAGCATTAATGTAATTTAAGTTTAAGAGCAAGCTATATGGATGATATAAGTTTGGCGAATAGTTTTCGCAGTCCTTTGTTCGGGCTGACGTGCACTTTTATATTTTGGCGACATACGCTCTTATATCCGTGTCTTACCGATAAGACTGACGTATTAATGTTTGGGAGAATGCTGCACCCTATGTTCACATCTGTGACTAACTCAAAGTGTAATTTTATCAGTATTTTGATAGGTATAACTCTGATTGATTAAATTCACCTAAATAGGGATGTAGCATCGTTCTTCGTCAGCGTTTCATCATAAGGGTTGTACCATCTCACAATCTAGCTCGAAGAAAGCAGAAACGTTGTAAAATGAATGTACAAGGCATTGGACAAACACATACATTCCAGTTTACGGATATTCAGCTTTCGAGAATTGAGTAACACGCTATTTCATCAACATGTACATGTTTAATGTAGTTCAATACTCTATTGAACAATTTGTCGGGCAAGGCTCAGGCAAGCTTTCTTGTCGTCAAATATTTTTTTTTAAATATATAAAGGCATGTATAACATTTGAGTATTTCATCACAGTGTTCCATTCCAACACTGACGCATCTGCCCCCTGTGAAGTTCCTTACAAAGATCATCAAAATTGTCAGCTTAAACTGATGCTTGAGGGTATCTGAAATTCGTACGAGCTCAGCATTCCCCTCTCAAACTGTCTCTTCAAATATTGTCTCCTCATACATTCTGAACACAGGGGGAAGTCATCCAATGTAAACATTTAATCCCTCACTTCTCGGGAGACCTCTTTGCCATAGGGGACACGTTTTCTTGTTGCAGTTTGAGAGTGAACGAGGAATTTGCTCGCCACCTATGAGTAGACGAGCAGGTGATGGCTGCAAATGTTCGTTCACCTGTTCGTGGAATGTTTGGCAGTGTGTCCGATGCGATCATTATGTACGACTGGCCGTGATATCTCCTCCCCCCCCCCCCGGCCCTTGAGACTAGGGAGTTCTAGCATGGACATTCGACGTATGGATATACGATGTATGGATACAGAATGTGTGGATGTATGTAGTATGGATATACGACGTATGGATATAGGACGTGTGAATATAGAACGTGTGGATATACGACAAACGGCTATTATAGAACGTGTGAATGTAGGACGTGCTGATCTGTGACGTATGGACATAGGAAGTATGGATGGGAGACGTATACGGATATAGAAAGTGTGAATATACGACGTATGCATATACGACGTACAGGTATAGGGATCATACGTCGTAGGGACATACGACTTATGAACATACGACATAGGGAGGTATGTCGTATGGATATACGACGAATATTGATATATGACGTTTGGATATACAACATAGGGAGGTATGACGCATGGATATGCGACGTATATCGATATACGAATGTTCGCTGTATGGATATACGACATAGGGATTTATGACGTATGGATATACGACGTATGGATATAGGATGTTTTATGTGTCTGAATGATTGTATGCTATTATCTATTGCCGTGTGGATACACGGTAGCTTGGTGTGAATGGTCTCGTATGAATATGTCGTATATCCGTACGACTTCTGGATTACGATAATTCTATTTGTCTGAAAGTGACCCTATTATAGTCATGTAAAATATCGAGAACAGTATTCCATTAATTTTTCTGTTTCAGATTGAACATAAAAAAGGAAGATTGGAGGGAGAAGCCAACTTTTAAAAAAAAAATGAAAAAACAAATTAAACAAATGAATAGGGAAGAAATGGTGAGTATTTATTTTGTTTTGTTTTATTTTGTTTTGTTTTATTTCGTTTCGTTTTTCCTCTGCGTTGAATATCATCGATCTATCAGTTGATCAGTTTCGTTACACCGTCCACTTCTTTCACTTCTACCTCTATGGCTAACGTTTATTTTGACATGAACAATACTCCTCGATTGCTCTAGTCAGGCCCCTGACAAAGACATTGCGCGATTTCCAAGGATAATTCATCAAAATCACACATTATTTTTACATAGCTGCTCAGTGAACGTGTGTTGTAATGATTTATGTATGTAATCATAAGGCATTATGAAGTGATGCTAGAAATCACCGACATCCTGTTTTACAACGTAATCAGGGAATATTTAAATAAATGGCGACAGTTAAAAAGTGTGAGCTGTACGTATACGAAGATTTCAAGTGAACTAAACTCAGAATTAGAGGAGTTTGCGAGAAAGGAGCCGTGTCCTTTGGTAAAACGGAAGTCTGTTTACTCAGCAACTGGACAGGCTTAAGTTGCGTCATAATGAGAGACAAAACGAGTACCTATCTGTGGAGCAGAACAAGAGGAAGAGAGGACAAAAATAGAAGAGAAAGAGAAACGGAGAGAGAGTGATAGAGACTGACGAAATTGAAAATAGAGAGAGAGAGAGAGAGAGAGAGAGAGAGAGAGAGAGAGAGGAAGGGCTCTGTAGTGCAATTATGAATTTCTTTCATTCATAGATAAATAAACATTCGACTGTTACGCGATAGTGCAATATTATCCCAGCACATTTCAAGGCGATGGAAACGAGTGGGCTGGCCGGGGCCGAAGGCTCGAGGCTCAAAATAATAAATACACAATCGAAGGCGCCTTTTAATTTCGGTGGAGGCTGACGGATGGGAAGTGCGCAGAAAGCCTGTTCACATTTTGACTAGATACTTTGAGATGGTGTTGAGCAAAGATGTAGGTGTCAAACAAGATTCATATTATCTTGTCGACATAAACAATCCAGACAAAATGCCTTATGATATTACAGACATACACAAATGAATATATCACTGTGTAATGTGCCTTCTTGTCTTTTTATGATCAGGTTACAACGACATTTCTTTCAAAAGTGACATCTGCACCATTAAAGGCATCGTATAGTTGTAGTTGAGACCTTTATGGTTGAAATATCAAAAACAGAGTAATCCTGATAAAAGGTGGGACCCAACTTTGAATTCCTCTTAGAATGGTATGCTCTTTATTATTTAATAAGTGATTGTTTGTTTGTTTTTTTATTATTTTTGGTATCTCACAAAAAGTTATAAGCCCAATTCACATCTCCACCAATACTCTACCATCCTTTAATATTCAAAACTTTTTCCTTCACTTTGAATCATTATCATAAAATTCATCAAAATCGGGGAAAAAATAAGCAAGCAGAGGGTATGGAATTTGAAGTGGGTGTAAATTACAAGAGTAAAATGTTTTACAAACACTCTCAAATTTCGTATTCACTTTTGGCATTTTTGGAGCGTTTTCTTAATAGATCATCTGGTCTGCGATTTTATAAAAGAATCGTAATTGCTTGTCATATTTTTTTTTCGCATTTTCAGTGGCATTTAGCTACTGTCGAAGAGCTTTTAGAAGCAATGTTATTATGACTATCGTTCACGTTTTGTAGAAATTTAAAAACACTTAACGTTGATTATACTGATTAATTTTTTTACATTGGTTGTTTCTATCCCTAGCTCATATTTTATAACTACTTTGAAGCACTTAAAGGGATAGTACAGTTTTGGTGGAGGTGAGAATTGGGCTTTTAAATTTTTGCGAGATACCAAGAAAACACTTATGAAATAGTACAGAGCATACCATTTAAAGAGGAATTCAAAGTTTCCTTGATGGAAATCGGGTTTGGAATGACGGAAACATCCAAAAACAAGGTAAAACAAAGCGATCGTGTGAAAGTGTGGGTCCCACACTTTATTAGAATCGCTCTTTTTGGATATCTCAGCTATTTCAAAACAAATTTCCATCAAATAAACGTTGAATTCCTCATAAAATTACATGCTCTTTCATATTTCATAAGGGGTTTTTCATTATCTCACCAAAAAATGTTAGAAATCTGAAGTTAGGTCTCAACCGAAACTGTACAATCCCTTTAAGTTCGGTTTTTGTTTCATCTGCAAATGGTAAGTAATGCAAATAACAAGCTTGATTTTATGTATAGTTATACTGCAGTATTTGTATTTATAGTTATACTGCAGTACTTGTTCTGCAAGAACGCACCATTTTGTTACATAGGTTTGATATCCGATGCTGCAGGAGAAAGAGAAAAAAAAAAGAGCTTTAAGCATTTCAAGTGGCTGTATCAGCAAACCAGTACATGAACATTTGAGTATAAATCACGGTGTCAAAATGGTAATATACATGTTATACGTTGAGTCAATGAGATGGGATGGACCTCACTTGTCTGTTAAAGTTTCAGTTTATGAGCCTGAGCCAGGGTGAAGCGGATAGTGTCAAACGTTGTGTTTGTATATCTTTGTGTTTGTTTGCTTTAGTTTATTTTTTACCAAACAACCAAACGTCAATGACGCCTATTTCTTTTCCCCGTGAGCTTTTAAATCTATAATCAGAGGGGATTCCTGTGTTCAAAACTAATGCATGCAACGCTGGAAGAAAAAAAAAATCGTAGCGCTGAGCGTACAATTTCCTGTTAGGTTGTCTTCGTGAAACTACGGTGTATTCCATGTGTCAAAATAATAGACAGCCAAGGAACTTTTTGTTGTACCGCGTTTTGAAGAAGAAGAAAAAAGCCATACATTTGACGTCTTGCCAATTCGTCGAAACAGTAGAACGGGGGCGCATGTAAAATTACGGGAGCTTTCAACCACTGAACGTGTTGAGTTACCATCGCACGCAACCACGAAAGAAAAGAAAAAAAGACCACGGGAACACAACAATCTATTGGGCTCATCATTGATTGGCTGGAAAGACAATGAGATTGGTATTCCATCAGACCTTGAATAAAATTGCCCCGTTACCGAGTGACAAGTGGAAAGATAATTGCCATGACTGTATCTTAAGGTTGTTCTTTTCCTATGACAACAGCCCCGGAAAATATGACGATGAAAATCGGATTCATCAAAAAGCATTCTGGCAGATTTGAATTGAGCTATAAGGGTAGGCGTGTGTCGATCAGTGAAGGAGCGAGGAAGATGACATGCAACGACAATGATGATACTGTTGATGACGACGACGATGATGTCGAATGTTATATTTGCATGGGATGACCGCAATAAAGAAGCAGTGATGATGAGCATATAGCACTGAAAAATGCCACATTTGACGGAGTGTTCCTGTGCGAGTTTTCTCCTTCAGTCTTCGAATTAGTTTAATGCCCCGTCACTGACCAGGCACGCTAACCTGCAAACATTAAACTGCACATTACTTGAATATGAGACCATTCTGAAGCAAATCATTTTCACACAACAATAGATTTATAATGTACTCTTAAATGAATCCCACAAGGATTGGAACAATCATCCCCCAGCATTCCCACTGATTCCCACTAATCAGTTGCTAGCCATCCCCTTTAAGAGAGTTTAGGTTGGTTTGAGCGGCACTTTACTAAGAGAGAGAGGGAAAAATGCAGTTTTGGAATGAATTTCGAAAACTCTGGAAAAGTCTAGCTCGATCTTAACTGCGATCAATATTGATGAATCTTATGTGGTAAAAAAAAAGAAACCCCTGAAATAACAATTCTACATTGCACTCCATGCTTGGAAATGCATTTAATACTCGTCGACAAAACAGCATATCACTTGTGCTAACTCATAGTGATCGGCCAAACGACCAGACATATTTAGCTCACCATTTTCCCCAGGCACGAAGTGAAAACAAATCCCCTACACTACAACCGCTTAAAGAAACGAATCAAGTAATATGACAGAAATAATTCAAAAAAGACTAAATCTTCCGACACTCGCATCTGTTACTTTTAATTTTCAACATTATGCTCACTGGCAGTTAATATGTTGCTATAGTTTCTGCGGTTTTTATTTTCGGGGGCAATTGCCCGGAATATTGGAAAGCCACAATTACGGAAGCAGTGGTGTGAGTTTCAACGCCATTTTGCATAGCGTGTCGCCCGTGACTTATCAGTCACGTATAGCAAATCAATTTGCCGTGCAAGGAATCGTTCGCCAGTGAGCCTCCCAGCCCGGCCGTAACCCGACATCGTAACACTCGACTCCGGATTGTGTCATTAGTCAACAGCGAACTGCAGGGTGATACGATTGCGCTGCGTCAAATATCTGTGTTAGGCAACAACCTGTGTGTCCTTAAGTATCGCTCTTTTTTTTTTTTCGTCTCAATTTCTGCCGAACGTTGACTTGTGTGATCTGTGTCAGCATTACCGAAAGAGACTTATCGCATAAGCAACTATACACCTTCCTTTGACGATGTCATACTTGTACTTGCTGCCTTTCAGTTCCCTCAGGCCAGTGAGAAGAACGAATAAATCCCAAATGGTCCTACAAGATCCTATTTATGTGGTCATTACCTTTCCCAGTATGCATTTTATAGCTGACACAAATGACGCTGTTTTACATGCTTTGAAATGTTAAGATGACAACGTAAGAAGTGTATTTTAAAAAGATGAGGTCAATTTGACTGTCTAGTAGGAGGATAGCTGACGATATGACAGTGAAGAAAACAAAAGAACACTTTCGGAAGTGGTCGCGTCAAACCAAGCAGTGGGTGTTGAGAAGGGGTCAACTGAGGGTCAAAACCATTCAACGCGACAGCGGGAATTTCCTGAGAGTCGAACCGAGAATGAGAAGAGAATGAATTGTCCAAGCCACATAATAATGTGTTCATATAAAACAGCAAAATCGTATACACTTTGGCACAACATTCCTCGTTTCAAGTCTACAGTTTCACGGGTACAGTAAGAAGTTGATTGAAAGTCTTACTGTAAAAGTGGATATTTCCGTGCGACCATTTTTTCTCGCTCGGCGGGGGGTAAGGAGAGTTTCGTGTGCTCCGCGGAATCAAGACATTGGCTACTGGAACATGTGTATGACAAGCAAACATATTCGCGTGCTTTTGTTTTCGCGCTTGTTTCTGGTTGCGTGAAATGCGAGAAAACTTCAACACCGCGAAAATTGCCACTTTTGTACAGTATCTCTTTTGCTGAAAGGTTGCTGATTTGGCAGCTATACTTCTCTCTTTAAAAGTCATTGTTGCTTCATTATTGCAATTCTTGAGTGATTTGACGTGAAATATGCTACAACAGATAGACACCATTTTCAATTCATTTTTTAAATCATTAAATAACGAAAAATGAAACCTTTTCAATAACACTGCATTAATTTTTTGAAGAAATGATCAAAACATTAATACTTCCATTATTTTGTTTATTTTTTTCAGCTGATTAAATCCCAAATGTCTCAAATTGATAAAGATGCATTGATCTGGGTTGGTTTTTTTTCATTTGCACTCAATGTTCGTTGATAATTCCACACCTGAAAAAGAAGAACAAATAAAATAGTGAGTGTTGGGGTTAAAGTGAATGGGACCTTGTCAGGGAATGACGTCATAATTATTACACTTTTTGTGAATAAATGAAAACGTTCCATAATCACTATTTTGATAATTATTTTACAATGTCTAAGGAAACTTGTCACAAAATCATACTTGAAGTGTGTTAGTAGCTTAGGTCAACAACAGAAAGAGAGAAGGGGGGTGGGAGAAAAAAAGGGCAGTATCTGCATTTACATGTATATGGAGACTTCCATCCCCTGTAATACAAATAATCCATGCCAAATACACTTTCCGATGGTCTCGTAACTTGACTCAGGTGCGATACGACGTCTCATTAGCATGCACGCCCATCTACAATCTGACAAGTATATTTCAGATTTTATTGACAGTTTGTGAATCGACTTCTTACTTTTAGGAGAAGAGTGTGTGGGGGAAAAAAAAGGTCACGAATATATAAAAAATGTAAATATAGCGCGGTATCTTCCATTTCGCTGTTCGTATTGTCAGGACAATTTTTAGGCAAGATTTGTTTCGGACGTGTCGTTATATGAGTCATAATGTCTACATGACATGACATTTTGTGTGTGTGTGTATTGGGTCAGTCATATTCAAATTCAATCAATTTCAATCACGTCCGAAAGGACGCACTCCACGTTGTAGAGACTGGAAGGAATTGCTGACGATTTCAATTAACGAGACGCGCGCGATTCTATTTGTTCGCTCCTCAAGATATTGGTGGCAAGACTTAACTTGTCGAAATGAGGTCTGGAGACGTTTTGTCTAGGATGGGCGGATATTCTTCTCTTTTTTTTTTTTTGTGAGGGAAAACTGACGAATCATTAAGGGAGAAGTGTATGGCAAACAATCTCGACAAACTACCAGGAACAATCTGATAATAGCGTTGTCTGTGTGAGAGTGTGAGTGTGTGTGCTTACATGAAGGTGAGTATATGGTAAGCGTGTACAGTGAGCTTGCATAATTGTAGGTTGATGTGTGTGAGCTTGCAAAGAGATTAAGAAGAACAAAATGATATCGGTTGTCTACTTTCTTATACATCATAAACCCGCACGCGGGAAATAATGGCAAAACTCTATTTTATATCAGTTTGAATGTGTAGTTAAAAAGGGAAAAACAAATTAAAAAACGTGTCAACAGCGTCGTTCATGTTCTCACACCGTATGGGAAATAAGGGAATAAAAAAAAATCCATTTATAACCGATTGGAAGGGATGGACTCGAACAAAGAGTGCTAAATATAACTGCAATCTGGTAGCAAACTGCTTTTCAGTACTGGAATTGTGTGATTGTACCGCGACCTCCAGACTAAAATTGATTCGATTCATCATCGCGGGTTCCAATATTTGGAATGTCTCCTTTCTAGGCCAGATATCAGTGATATAGCTCCGACTATAATTTGACACACACTTATTTTTTATTTTGCCAATATTTCCGACAAACAGCCGTCGATTGAGCCATCTCTCTTTACATAATTGAAAATTATGAGAAAAGTGAATATAGTAACAAGACGTTTCGACTGTGAAAAGGAATGATACAAATCGACACTGGCGGAAAGATTGATTGCAAATAAAAGGGTACATTTTTCTTCTCAACTCACTTGAACGAACACTTTCGTTATACCATTACTATTGCCATTACTATAGCGCGGCGGTGAAGACCAATCACTCGAACGTAATATTTGCTCGGCGTCTGATGTGTAATGAAATTTACGACTCGATTGCACCTATGAAGACAATAGCATGTGTGCATTACTGGAATTCTTGCATATCATTTTCTCTGCTGGTCGCCGCCGCAGTGTTGTGGCGCGTGAGGTCCTTCCGTTGTTTACGTTGTGTGGCATACATACATAAATACGTGACAAGAGATGCGAGAGTCCAACACACGTGCCTACATCCTGCTGTTGTCACATCGATCGAGTTAGTCCGGAAATTAGGTTACATTTGAGAAACTGGACCTTCCTATTAATATGTCGCATTGATACACTTCCATTTCATGCACGTTCAGCATCTACAGAATTACACGATGCAGTGTTGATGAGCTTACAGTCACTTTTCTGCTGGCGAAGATGTGAAAAGCAAAATTACTTTCTTAACCGACATATTGTCAAATAGAGCACGTACAATTGCCATCTAGACGTTTGAGTTTACAGCATTGTATAGCGCCATATTATAGTGACCTTTCAAGAGAACATGTCCATCTTTGAGCATGAATACCCAGCTGTAGAGAGAAATAAACTAGAACTTAGTAAGCACACAATTTTTAAGATGTTGCATTATGGGAAAACATCAACACAACACCGATACTATGCACCTAATTTACTGACATCCACTGTCTATTTCTAGTAGACTACACCTATACCGACTATACGCATGAAGTTACCCTTCACCTCGCGTCTATCATCAGCTAATTGCCGTGTGTTCTCGGTCAAGCTCGGGAAAAAAGAACGCTGCCCCGTGTTTTCACATCACCATGCAATCTGAGTAAAGCTTCATCAACTGAAGGACCCGCTCAGCTCAGTTGGTGTGACAGTTTCGTCGGGTGATGTCCGTCATTCCGAAGGCTCGTTTATCCGAAAATGAAATAAGGTTTATTATCTCAAAGGTTCGTCATTCCGAAACACCTGAATTCTAATACCTAATCCGAACATTTGTAGCGTTATTCCGAAGGTTCGAAATTCCTAAAATGAAGTAAGGTTCGGATCGTTATGCCAAAGTTCGTTAATCCGAAAATGAAATGAGGTTCGTTATTCCGAAGGTTAGTTAATCCGAAAATAGCATAAGGTCCGTGTATCAGAATAGGAAAGGAAGATGCGCACTATTAAACGAACCTTCGGAATTACGAACCTAATTTCACATTCAGATCAATGAACCTTCGGAATTACGAACCTAATTTCACATTCAGATCAATGAACCTTCGGAATTACGAACCTAATTTCACATTCAGATCAACGAACCTTCGTAAAAACGAGATGTACACTGTATATCCGTTTCGTCATTTCTTAGCGGAGCAAAACTCGAGTGACACATCACCAAAATGTCTGATGTTCGTTGACCGGGACGATCACCTGACAACCAACACTTGTTCGAGTCGTTGTTGGCCCTCTCACGTTCTTCATCCATCTTCTCTTCTTGAATTATAGATTTGTGGTTCTTCTTCGACTGAATCACCAGGTCGAGTATCACTTCATTCAGACTGTCACACAGTGAAGAATCTCTATTCACCGATAACGACTCTTGCCTTCCGATCGAAGTACGCGGTAAATGACTGATTCATCTTCATTCAATAAAGAATCTGACAACAACAGAGATTTGTTTCGAAGAAATCAACGGACAAGGGAAACTAAGCCGACATCGATCTCTTCAAGCGCGCAGGAATTAAAGAACAAGACAAACTGAACTTTGCTAGACCAAGGAGGTATTAATGATCACCACATCCTTGGGAAGACCGTATCGTGTATTCTAATTACATGTAAAGAGACACAAATTAGTGTGTCGTTTTCTTTATGTATGGAAAGGCCTTCTTCCGGTAAATGCGTGTGGATGCCATGAAAATAACGTTGATTAACTGAAGAGAAAAACATGACAGAAAAAACAGGTTTGCACAATTCAAATTCGTCATTTTGTTTGACATATAGGACTGTAGTTGACTATACGTACAATGCTATTTCTGCACTACCGAGGATACAGGTTTTGTTTTTGTTTTTTCTCTATGTATGTATGTATGTATGTTTGTATGTATGTATGTATGTATGTATGTATGTATGTATCTATCTATCTATCTATCTATCTATCTATCTATCTATCTATCTATCATGATTCTGTCTCTGTAGCTTGTATAAGAAAAGTCCTATGTTCTCTCTGTCTTTCGTCTGAAGCAAGGTCTGTAACTTAGTCACTACAAAAATAGTTTTAAAATAACAGAATGATAGAGAGGCTGCACTTTTATGGAGAGTGCTGTCGTTGCTTTTGATAACAAAGCAAGCAGCATTATCAAGAGCGTTAGTAGTGCGCATATACATGAATACACTAATCGCAACCAATACTTCGTCAGACCCGAATGCTGTCCGCCACCACTCTTAAATGTAGTAGAGTATGATCTGTACAGGTAAAAAAAAAAGTGGAACAAAAGGATTGCAACACAGAACGCCCAGAATGGCTTCATCACATTTGTTCCAGCGACAATCACTGACAATTGCTCCCATAAAATATCCGCACACTATTGGAAAGTCAAACATAAATTCAACCCACAAATATAACCCTCACCCTATAACCCTAATCCTCGCATCAAACTAAACCTAGAATCCTATCACATCCCTAACCCTAACCATAAATCCTTGGAGAAAATGAGACCGGAGCAATATTGTCGCAGGAGCAAATGTCGTGTCACCTCGGGAATGAAAGCCTACTAATTTGAAATCATGTATCATATTTGATGATTCAAGTCCGAGGTGTACAGAGGAGCAGCCAGGGTAGGCGCACAGATTCTGGCCTCGGACTTTTTCTTGTAGATTGCTAGACCCGCATCGGGAGTTTGACAACATAATTGTGAGACCGGTCGTTTAACATCTGTCGTACCTTCAATATGGATATCTGAAATAACGGTTTCGAGCGATGAACGAGCAAATAGTTATGGTTCGTTTAATGTGTCCACAGAAGAGGCAGGCAATTTTCCTCCACTTCAAGGCATCATTCAAACTGACTTGGGAGACTGTAAACTGGGTATGAAATAAATTTGCTCTGATGCCCTCCGGCATGGTCTGCGAACTCAAAACTAGAACTCAAGGATGACGTCATGACGTCATTAATAAATTCATAGGTGAATGGAGAACTCATAATATATGAGGAGAATTCCCATTGCTCTTTGGTTCGACACAAACGACTCTTCGAAAATTTAATGGTATTTCAGCTGGTCCCTTCCCCTCCCCCCCACTTTTCCGCTCTTAAATCTAATTAAGGTAATGAATCGACGATTTTCTGCCTTTCTTTTTTCAATGCCAGCCAAAGTATAATTTGTGCTATTAACTTTTATTAAATGCTAAGTTGCTGTCATCAATTCACTTTGTTGGCATGATGATGAATATCATCGGCGGAAAAAAGCGTGTCTGTTTCAGTGTAAATATGCATTTCCAAGGTCTCAATCTATATTGTAGACGGGGAAAAAAAACACAACCCAAAAATATCATTTACCTCACTGCTTTCAGAGATCCTAAGAAATGGCCTGTGTTGCCTTCGACAAAGAGTGCTTTGACATGTCAATGTCATTTTCAGTTTCTTGTTCTTTTTTCTGTCCTCATGCTTTACATCTCAGATTATCCGAAATCTGCCCAGTCGCGGTATGTTTGTCTTTCTCAAATGGATACTCAAGATGAGCAGTCTTCATTGAAAAACACACAGACAGAGCAGATTCATGAAGAGCAGATTCATTCATTCATGTACACACTATTTTTTTGTGCTTGTTTGAAAAAAAAGTACGAGCACCCCCACCCCCCCCCCCCCCCCAAAAAAAAAAAAAAAAGAAAAGTAACGTCTACATATAATATTCTTTGGGAGAGTGGACAGGGATTTGTACGAAAGAATATGATGCAAAGTTTTAGTGTCTCTTAATTGCATTTAATCACATGCAATTACAATGGGGCCATCCCGCAAGACCGACACCCACAAGTTATATACAGCCCACGAGTTCGACATTGGAAAAAAGGTCTATGAGTCATACAGCCCAAGATTCATGCAGCCCAGAAGTTCGGACACTATAGGCAAATAAGGCCCATGAGTCCGACATTATAGGCAAACAAGGCTCACGAGTTCGACACTTGGTAAAAACGGGCCATAAGTTCGACATTACCTCACGGGGATTGACATGCTTAATGTGTCGATCTTGTGGGCCTTGTTTGCTCAGTGTCGAACCCGTGGGCCTTGTTTGCGTAGTGTCGGACTCATCGGCTTATTTGCTTAGAATCAAAGTTATGAGCTGTATGACTCGTGGGCTGTATGACTCATGGGCTGTAAAATTTGTGGGTTCTGAACTCGTGACGTGTACCTGTTACAATGACATAAAAACTAGGCATCCATAGAGCAACACCATATAGTGCGATTGAAGTTCGCGCTCGCGCGCACACACACACACACACACACACACACACACACACACATTGTATGCACACAAGCACATAAACACACACAAATAAGCAAGACCAAATCAATATTTTAACCATTCAGTTCTTCACAAAGTGTTCTGTTCCTAATCAAAAAATGTTTATCCCTACGATTATTGTTTCCTCCTATATGTCCACACATGGTCACCATATTTATTATGCCAGTCATGAAATGCTTGCGTATTATATGGTTGGTGATATCAACAGCAGTCTGTGAACTTCTAGCGGTTTCGATCGTCCACGCAATTGTAGAATTCACGGGACCTAGCACAAGCACTCTTTAAGCTCAAACTGTTGACTGTTTTTACTAGTATGCGGTTACCACAAACAAATTTCGTGGATCGTACATGAAGCTGGCTTGTCTCATATGTTCAATATCCAGGTACTTAGTTTCATTAGTGTAATGTTCCAGAAACATTTACAAACAAAGATCGGACGGAAGGAAAGAAACGGTTTACTCCCTCTCCATTAAACCTGAAACCCGTATCCACTGGCAGTACGAACTGTCAAGTACAATGGATTGTCTGAAAAGGACTCCAGGGAATGAAGAGGACACGTGATATATGCCTGCAATGAGTCTTATCGATGGGACTAACTCGGCAGGCTTAAGCGGTGACATGCCCCGCCTGTAACAGGCGAGAGCGCCATGCGTCATATTAAAGCGACGGGCTCTCGATGGGCAAGGACCCGATTCAATCCCAAATGGCGGACCCCTGGGGAGGTGATTGTCGGAAATGATACATGCTCAAGTCCCGAGATCTCAACAAATATCTCTCTCATCTTTCCGAGGTTTAGGACAATGTCAAAGAATGGTAGATTGTTGATGTTTGTAAAAAAAAAAAATAAAATAAAAAATCCTCCTCCCTCATTCCTTAATCCGTGATTTTAGTCATCCGTTCCATTTTGTGATCACATTTAACATACGTTAGAAAGTTTTTGATGCAATTGCAGAGCATTATGGATATGTATGAGTGGAGACAAAGAGACGATTTCTTCGTTTGATACCATCCTAGCTGCCCAACCCAAGAACAAACTTGCATAAATGCTCGCAGAAGATATTTGCACTTCCATCTTTCATCTGCTGATTGTCTCCTATAGCTGCGTCAGTTTGGATTGGTATGTCCAGTATTTTGTAGGTATAAACTTGACCATAATATCTGGTGAATTAGATTCAATTGAACTATACAGGAACGAAACAGACTTCTGATACCTACAGTACACTGAATATCAAAGAGAAAAATGAAGAGGAATAAATGCAGTTATTTCGTAAACGGATTGTCAGTAACTTAAGACTGCTATAAGTTATCTATTAGAATACTGTGCAATTTGATGATGGCAAGGTCTTTTTTTCTCTCTCTCATTTCTTTCTCCAGTGTGGATTTTCAAATACATATTCATGTCTGGTGGTGCTTATTTTATTATTTTTTTTTTTTTAGTTTGTTTTGCGTGTATGTGTGTATTTTGGAATTATGGCGGATTCCACGATAGACATTGAAGAGATCCGTATAAGATTCCCTTAACTTTAATGACAGTCTATTACTATTATTTATCTATTATCTATTAATATATTGTGCGACTTGATAATGACAAGGTCTTATTGTTTTCTCCTCATTTCGTTCTCCTACGTAGGTTTTCAAATACATATTAATGTCCGGTGGTGCTTATTTTTATTTTTGTGTAGTTTGCTTTGCGTGTATAGGTATTTGCTATTGTTCGTGCCGGATTCTACTATAATTCCATTGCATTATTTATGTTTATCAAATCAATTAGAGCGTCTATCATCATACAAAATGCATGAAAAGATTTAGCATCAACTTTGCAATAATATCAAGCTTCTACAAAACAACATAAAAAACGGGGACGTTATTCTTTATGTGATTTATAGAGGAGTACCTTTTTTTTCTAACCACAGCTGTACTACCCGACTTGACATTGCACCTGAGACTTGCTGACAAATACACATCACTCCGGATTATTGGTATGAGTTCCTAAGTAAGGAGCATTTGACAGACGTCTACATCTACTTTCAGAGACCTTCAGTGATCCAATGAGCTAGTCCAGTAATCCTCCTGTCCAAGTTCTGTATGCTAATGCTGGGTTCCCAATGTCATGCGATACACTTACGCACGCCACGATTGGCCATTAGCAAATGATCGTGAAAGTTTTATATCATATGTCTATTTCACAATCTGCGCCACTGTTGAAATCGTTGTCTTAATCGTGGAGTATTAATCGTGGTGACCGTATCAGACCTTATCAAATCTTTACGTCAGCCTTGGCAATCTAGATGATCGTAGAAATATTTTAGACTATTCAAAAATTGTCTACGATCAACGCGATTTCCATGACTAACCTCAAGCTCTGATACGATCACCACGATTACTCCACGATTCTGACCACGATTTCAACAGTGGCGCAAATTGTAGTAGACATGAACAAAAATTCCACCTTCATCTCCTATTGGCCAATCATGCCGTGCGTAGTGGCCAGCCATTTGCTGAATGTTTTGCTAAAAGACTGTGAGCGCCACGATTTCGGGAGCCTACTTTAACAATCCTACGTATTTATGGCTATATCCCTTTCCCGGGTACTTTCTGCGCGTGAAGTGGACATACAGGCTCGTGTAGGGAATGAGGTCGACATGCGAGGGAGTCGCAAGCCATTGTCCAAACTTATTACCCTTGGTAAAACCCATGATATCCGTCACTGCGCTTGTGAGGCCTACTTGTATTGAACCCATATGTCCCCGTGATCAATTATCACGGATACTGTAAATAAGAAACCTCTTTGATTTCATGCATATTAGCTCTCTGCCATCCAGGGTAAATGCCCTCTTGTATGCCACGATGCTTTCGTGTTTTGTTTTGTTTTTCCAATGGGATTCTCCTGAAATTTGACTCCACTGTCACAAAGGAAAATGGTGTTCGCAACTGTGCTGGGTAACCGTCAAAGGGCCTTCCTTTAACCATGGAGCTACTAACATGCTTTAACAATAACGGCTGACCAGATAAAGTAGGACGTTTCATATTTGGCCTCAGGCCATGCAGGTGCTTTACCAAGGAGCTTTGCCTGTAATTGGTAGATTATTAGGTAACCTGTCCGCAGGCCTTGTGCTAAAACCTTTGCTTCAGTAGATGCTGATACGTACACTGATATAATGGTACAATTTGGAATTATTGTAGTGATAGAGAGGTTTGTAACCAAAAAAAAAAAAGAAAAAAAAATTGGCTTTAAAGGTCAGATGCTCTAACACGTGCAGGAGAAGAAGTTTTCAGACACATTATACAGGTAGAGCCATAACACGAACACGATCTTCAATTTGACAATAATAAAGTTGAAAATATGTTTTCATCGTTACACACTCAAGGATGATCCACGATAACATTTAGAGCCTGCCTGTTAGTATGAAATTTCGGATGTTGTTTTTTTTTTGTCCCACCCCTCCCCCCCCCCCACATACACATACCAAAAGGGATAGCTTGTTCATGCTCAAGTTTGCAAGTAAAAGCCAACAGTCTTAGTTAATTGACTGTAAAACACCCATTTGGACAGTTCTAAAGATTAATGTCATGCTAACATCAATTTGATTTATTATTTGGGTAGTCAGGAAAGCAAAGTATAGTGAACAAGCTCCTTGCTTCAAACACATCACTCACTCTTTTGATTAGTCTGCATTGATCATGTAGTCCACTCTGCGGCATACACGAAAAGGTATCTTTGGAGAAACATGAGCACGTGTCGCAAAGCACTTCTCCTAGCCAAAAATATTGTAAGGGCCACTACATGGCCCGTCTTGTAGAAAAAGAAAAGGTAATCTTGTGTAGTTTAGTCTCTACATAGAATGTATCGGAAATCCTCACAGCTGATTTGTCGTTGTCCGGGCGTCGCCATGGCAACGACAGGGTATACCTTCGATTGCTAGCTGTGAATGCTTCATCATGCGTGATCATGGGATGATTTTAGTAGCACCTTTATATAATTTTACAATAATAACATCATCTCTATATTGGTTTATTTGATATAGACGTGGTGGCGTAAGTCAGTGCCTCTCATACAAATTTGATGACGTAAGCAAAGAAGGGAGTTGGCTACAGAAGGCAAGGACAGTCAATTTCAGATATGATTGTTAAAAAAAGTATCATTTATAGATTTTAGTAACCTTTTCTCGAGAATCTATTTTCATCTGCTTATTGCAGGTTATTCCTGGTGTAACCAAAACCGAAAAAAAAGGAAAGAGCTACTTAGCGAGTATTAGGTATCTTTGCAGCGATGTTCGCTACTGTCGTTTTAAGTAAATGGTACGTTAAATGATCCAAATTAATTTCTATGAAAGATGAATAGTGTTAATCATAAAATTTGGGGATTGATTAATCAATAATTAAAAATAACATTAATCTATAAATTCAGTCATTAATGTTCATCCTTTCCGTCCGGTGCATCTGTGACGATTAGTATTAAATTCAATTAATTCAATTCAAAATGGTTTTATTTCCATATAAAGTAACACAAAGTAATATACATAACGCTTACATGAGTACATAATATTCTAAGGAACTTTGAATCACGTAAGTTGCAACAAAACATGAATACCATATTATAGTGATATCAACTTTGCTTTGGATGAATAAACGAGAAGGCAATACAATTTTCATTTGAAACTATACATGGAAAAGAGGAATTCACAAGAAAATCATAGCTTGCAAAATTTGTGAATTACTCTAGAAGGTATGACCCATAGCAGGGCACAATTTGTCATTCTTCTCGGCTAAAATGGTAGGCGAAAGAAAATAGGGCCTACATGATGAATATAACATGGCTGCAGCGATATGACATGCACAGTGCATGTATATCTCTATTGTTAGAAATATAGTTCGTCCAGCCCTCTTTAGTCTTCCACTCCTTCTTCGCATCTCTAACTCCCTTCTCATCATCCTCCTCCTCCTCCATTCTTCAGTATCCTCCTTCTCCTCTTTCATCTCATCCCCATCTCCTTCCTGGTCTTTTCTAACTCCATTCCTTCTTTTTCTCCTCCTCGGTATTTCTCTCCACCCCTTTCTCCTTCTTCCATCTTCTTTCATGTCTCGCGTTTTTCTCCTCTGTCAAGTCTCCGCCATTTTCTTCTTAGAGGTACATGTATGTATTCGAATAAAGAAGTTTAATGAAGCTTATAGGGCGCTGTGAAGTCAGTGTCAAATCTGGAAGATCTGATTGAAAGATATCGCGATGACAAGCACATGCATGCATGCAAGCTTGTTTCCACCCGTTGTGTGTCTCTAAACAATATCATACATCGATATTGTTGGGAAAAAACAGCAAAAGGTGACGACGGACAAGCCACGTTACTCATTGGAGCGTTATCCTTTCAAACAAGGATGATGGTGGAGGTGTCCATCAACCATGTGCTATGAAAAGTATCATTGCGTTTTTGGTTTTTGGTTTCTTTGGGTTTTTTTTTTTTTTAATACCAGGACTGCACATTAAAAACGCAGTGTAGATACGACGCAAACAGATTTTTTTTTTTTTTTTTGAGAGAGAGAGAGAGAGGGATTCGTTCATCATCATCACGTGATAATCGATTTTATCTTACCAAGATATTGCAACAGGTCTAAATCTGTCTTCTTAAGCCCACGTACTGTGTCCATTTGGTGACCTTTTTGAGAGACAAACACATTTACGTACATAGTTACCTTAAAAATCCCTGCATTTGTGATATATATAAATATATATATCAGAGAGAGAAAAAAAAAGAAAGATACACAGATATAGATACAGATATATAGAAATGTACATAAAGATATATAGATAGATTCAACATTTTGAAAGATATTGTAGTTGTGCGTATCAAATCGTAAGATTATGCACAGGATTTAGTCACTTGTATCCGTCTACCAAGAGCTATCTCTGGAGTCATCGACGAATTTGTTTCATTCACTCCCTGGAAAACAAGTGGCAAGTTCCTCGCAAAACCAGGTATCGATCGGATTGGGGGAAACCTCTTCTGTTTGGGCACTCGAATGCAAACGAGATGGAATGAAGGGGGTACACCCTCGTAATCATTTAGTACTATGGGCGTATTTTGGAATTCAGGTGTAAAAACATTAATTTTACCTGCCGTTATCTTAGAATAGACTTGCGGAGTATCTAAAGTGCCCCCAAAACAGAAGTACAGCATTGCCCCTTAGGAAACAAAAGCATCAGCACTTGTACAGACGGGAAATCACAAACTGTTTTCGATAAATTAATTTTCTCCGGTAAGTATTTTCAAGTCGTGATGAAGTACACTCGGATTTTTGGATAAGATTTTATAACGTGAAACCAGCGATTCAAATCACCTGTCCCACGATTTTATCAAAAATCTGTTACGAAATACGCATGCACATATCATTTATATATCCATGCATATGACGTCACAAAGCAAAGCATCTTATTCAATGTTCTGTAAGTGAAAGATGACGGAATGCCTTGTCCTAGTAATTTACAATGCCAACATCTGGCGATATTACTTGACTGATCGGATCTGCTGGTCAAATGAGACTTATAATAAGTTGCTTTGTGCTTGGCGCATGTGTATCCGTTTCGAAGGGGCGGGGATTGAAGTTGTATCTATAGTTGATAAATTTTTAAGTGATGGAGACGCCAGTTGACGCCGATCACCATGTTCCATCCATCTTTCATATCTGGTATGCTACATAAGACATTGTGAATAAACGTGCATTAGACATCAAGGATTTGCAATCATCGCTTGACGTAGTCATCAGATCTGACTCCATGAAAATATCAAAACAAAGCTAGTCTTGAAAGAATGCGATTATTTATGCAGAGGAAAGAAGACGTACTGTAACAGAGTTTTTGCCAGATGTAACGCTCTGTACTTTAGCAGAAGATGACAGACTCGAATCCCACTGGTATCGTTAAGTTATTTCGTTAAGACTGTAGATCTTAAAAATACAGAGGGTACTATTATTGATAAAAATCTATCACAAAGCAGTTAACTTCATTGACACCGAAGTCATTGGATTCCCCATTGTAATTCATTGTCATTATAATCACTGGCAACATGGCTGCGCATGATACTGAAATTTATGAGATGCTCACGATGGGTTAGTTACTGAAGAACACTTTGAATATTTTGCAAAGTTATACATTTTGTTTATTAATTGTACATTACAATGTGCATTTAACTTCTGTGAAATAAAATGTACATGTATCTGTTGGAAGTGGAAATATGAATGAATGAATGAGTGAATGAATGAATGAATGAATGAATGAATGAATGAATGAATGAATGAATGAATGAATGAATGAATGAATGGAAATTATATATTTTGCTGGTATTCCTGTAATTATTTATACAATATTACCGAAGACGCATTAGCACAAAACTAGATCTAAAAAGGTCACGTGTGCTAAGAAAAAAAAAGAGCAAAAACAAAGATCTAGAAGAGTGCGGGTTGGCTTGGTACAAAGCCGCCTTTACTCCATTGATGAAATCTGATCATCTGTGTAAACTGCTTAATCCCTTTCAGTTGATATATTTCTTGATAATTAAAGGATATCTTAGCCAGCGGTACATCAAAGCTCCTGCTCCAGTTCTTTTTCCAAATTACCAACATTTAAACAGCCCCCGAGTTCTCATCGCGTTGTTTTGCCCCCCCCCCTTTTTTTTGTCAAATACCCAAGATAAAGAGGAGTAAAAAAAATCCCAAATGTTTGATAACGCTTTGGCGGCTCCTGACATTTGTTCAGCAACTGCAACCTAGTTGTCATAGCATAGATTCTTCCGAGCAGTTTCTTTTCTTTGGCTTTAACAATCGAAGCCGCCTGTGGAAAGGTGAACTATGTTTACCAACAAACTTTACTTCGCTCGCGCCCCCAACTGGATGACGCCACTTTCCAAAACCGGCTATCCAAAGTTTTCTCATCTGCCTCTGTGTGTGGGTGTTCCTGGGGCATGAAGGTCTGGCCGAGCTAGCATCAGGGTAGACAAAGGGAATCGTCCATTTTCCAACCATCATCATTCTGGACTCATGCAACATTGATGCTCAGTATGAACGACCCCATTGATCCAGATATCATCGGCGTGGCATTTTCAAAGGGCACCAAGTTCGCCCCCATTCATAAAGTGAAATTGACCTTTTTAGTCAATGAATTTCGAGGTAAAAGATAATGGATGTAGCACACATACAAAATAAATGTTTAGGTGGAGTGTCATGAAGCACAACCGTTCGGCAGTCTTTTTTTTTTTCCTAATGCACTTGTTTTGCGTGGGATTTTATTCGTCTGTTCATCTTTTGCTTCAAATACACTTATAACGAATATAAATCAATTATTGGATATCAGAAAAATAAAAGCTGATCGAGGATGAATTTGAAACATTTGCTGAACTATATGAGACATCGTTGTCCTCACTACAACTTGTTATCAAAATATGATATAAAAAAAAATCATCACTATAATAATATTGTGGTTGGCTCTCGATTGCTCTTGGTATTGTGATTACGGACATGAACGCCACATTTCCATTTTAGTTTTTAGGAGCTAGAACGATCACTAATCATCAAGATTCCGTCAATTCGTGTCTTCAATTCCGTTTCTTCGTTTTGTGGTAGGACTCTATTATGAGAGAGAATATGAAAACCATTTTGTTGTGTTTCACCTTGCTAAAATTATAAATCATGAAGTACACTGCAAAAAGTCCGGTGTTAAATAGTGAGCACCGAGCTGGTGTTAAATTTTCGGTGCTCATTTATGGTGTTAAATTAACACCTCCAGGTGTCATTTCCGAATTTTAAACTGTTTTTTGAAGAGTTTCTTAGTAACTGCACTTCTTGTTGATTTTTAATTTAAACAAGACGATCAAGAATTTTACATTAGAATACTAGATTTTTGAAAAAAATGTGAAAATAAATTTACACCAAAGTAACACCAGCTGGTGTGGTCTCTTATTGAAGCTGGACGGGTGTTAAACCATTGATATTAACACCAACAAATATCAAATCAACACCATGTGGTGTGATTTTTGAATAAACACCAGTACAGTGTCAAATTAACACCACGAAGTGTCAGGTGAACACTTTTCAACACCATCACAGTGCATTTTCAACACCTGTGGGTGTGGTCCTTTATTGAAGTTTGATCGGTGTTAGATTTAACACCCGTGGTGTTAAATCTAACACCGATGTTTTTACAGTGTAGTATAACAATCTTATGAACTTCACAGGTTATAAAAATCAAAGGAAATCCCTACATGCCATATAGATTCTGCTCCATAGACGCAGGCTACTGGGCAGTTCAAATTCTATACACTGGACTTTGCCCGAAGGCGCTTGCATTTTATATATCTGCAGGTACATATCTAGGGTCCATCTTTTCATCATCTTTTCATTATCTTTTCATTAAAATAAGAACAACCAGCGGGGTGACTCTCTAGAGAAGATTAACCTAGTGCTACAAGGTCGGTGGAATAAAGCATTTTCGGGGGAACGCCAAACTTATTAGGCTCAGCTCACAGCTCTGCCAAGTTGATTTCTGCAACGGTAAATCAGATAAAAAGTAAAGATACAAGATGCAATATGCTGTACAACTATACTCTCTCGTGTTTGCTTAGTGTATGCAATATGTTTCCATGTCATCTATATAATTACACCAGTCTTTACTTTCTCCAAGGACTTTTGGACAGGGTTAGGGTTATGCTTGTGGGTAGAATTTATGTTCGGCTTAGCGTTCAGATATTTCATGGGCGCATTTATGTATATATATATATGTGTGTGTGTGTGTGTGTGTGAGAGAGAGAGAGAGAGAGAGAGAGAGAGAGAGAGAGAGAGAAAGTGTGTGTTTTTCTTGGATTTTTTCTGACTAAAACTTTAGCTTGCCTTACTTAATACGTTAGTAAAAGAAACGCACCATCAAAATTTGATAGATGGTCACACGATACACACACACGCACACACACACAAACGCATATGCACATACTCACACCAACGAACCATGTTTATTGTATGTGGTTTCGGGTGGTTGATGCCATTATAGCATGAGCCTATCTGTGTTCACTTTTTTCCGCACAAGGTACTCAGTAACTGTCAAAACGGGACTGAGGACACACGCTTCTGACCAAGAAAATAGCAGTTGGACGTGTTGTTAAGCGTTTCAGTGAAGCGGCATTTTTAGCGGTTTCTCACCCGCAGAACACGAGCCGAGACGTGCGGAGCGTGGTGCACTGAACCCAGAAAACGATCGATAATATGGCGTAAAAGGGCCCAATTAATGATTTCTAGAAGCCAAGTGGTCCCTTGTGAATAATAAATATAGCACGCGTACGTAGGATGCGGCTGATACAACATAGACCTATAGACAATCATGTACGACCGCTTGCCAGAGGCACGTGACCCCATGGCAAGCTCGTCACAACTATCAACTCTGCCTCTGCAAGAATGGTTTTAAAAATGATACACTCTGTAATACTCATTGAATACATTGTGTGTTTGTGTGTGTTTGTATGTGTCTGTATCTGTGTATCTGTGTGTGTGATCTAAATATTTCTGACAGTAAAACGTTCGCATATTTGGGTTTTATTTTCTTTCTTCTTTTTGTAAAAAACAAACAAACAAAACTAATAAAAGGTGGGTCTTTCCTTTTTTAGGACCTCTTTGTTTTGGATATCTCAGGCATTTCATTATCTATTTTCATCAAATAAACTTTGAATTCCTCTTAATAGACTCGTATACTCTTTATTATTGCATAAGAGGTTTCTCATCTCACACAAACCTGAAGCCTCATCTCAACCAAAACTATACCGTCCCTTTAAAACATATATCTATAGAATAAGTGAAACATCCCTTTCACTAACTTTATTGAATTGAAGACCTGGGTACATAGTGAACGTGAACAGTTGGAAGGGGTGATCATTGTAATGAACTCGAAGGAATTTTGCTTTTGCGATCTCTTCCACACTCGTTATGAAATGGGAGGATCATAATGTATTATGTATACAACTAGTTTGATGAATGTGTGTGGTGTTTAACATATCCAGCATGGCATGTGGTGTTTAACATATCCAGCATGGCACACAAGGCGATAAACACACGCATTCACGGCATGATTTGTTACTTCTTGTCGTGAATAGACTGTTTCCCATGCAGTTGGTTCCGTATGTTGGATATATTCAACAGACCAGTATGCAACTTAAGAAGGTATCGTTATTATGTATAGCTGCTTGCTTGTTACGAAGTCTTTGAAAGATTTAGACGCTTGAGTTACCAGCCCTTAAAAATTGAAAGTCTTGCTGATCAACACTTCTTTGTTTTTCCTTAAACAAGGAAAATACGGGGAAAATTAAAAAGGACTCTATTAAAGGCTGAATGAAATAAAAACATAATTTTGATGGAGAAGAAAAGTAAAGTGGAGATTAAGACTGACATTTGCGTTATTTTGGTTGTGATCCATTCTCGAGCAGAGATTGCTATTACAATTTCATGAAGGATATAATTATCGTTGTTTACTTTGCATATAAAACTTTGCATAGTTATGTCCCATATTCTTCTTTCGTTTGACTCGTGATCTCTAATCGGACTGAAGGATTTCGATAAAACATATTCTGTGGGAGGAGATGATCTCGTAAGTTTTAAATCCACAAAGGAAATATACTGCTGGATTTTGATTTTTCAGAGTTAAATACTATAGTACCTATTTCGAAATCCGAACCTCCCAGTGTTATAATGTAGTCTTTGAGAATTACAGAAAAGCCCAATACCAGCAAAATAGAGCAGGTATGAATAATACAGCAGGAAATGTAAATAACTTTATACCCATAAAGGTCCTCCATAATTCCTGTTTTCGTATACAATTTCTTCTGGTTTTATTTATCATATTCTTTTGCAGCGCTTTATTTCCTTTCATTCTCGATTTTTGACACCGACTAGAATATGACATCAACTGAAATGAGACTAAAGGTAACTAGATAAATCATGTCTACACAATACAAGCAATCTTCTTCAAAAACAAACGAACAGGATTACAATGTTAGCCAGCATATCGCAACAGCCGCGTTTAGTCTTTTCTGTCATGATTCGACATTTCATTACGGTCCTTGATTATAAGATTCAACGACTCTTGACGTTTTCTGCTTAGAGCATAGCAAGCAAACATAACTTATAGAGGAATATTCCAGTTGACATGAATTTCAGAAAGTGGATAAAGATTGCTGCAATGGAACATGCAAGGGAAGTATCATGAAACGCTTTCATAGTTGGAACTTATAATAAATTAACTTTATCATTTAGGTTATTTAAACTGGGTCTTCCAGTCAGTCGTAAAGTGGTCTGATCAGAAGATAAAAGAAATGCATACAACATAAAACGGACAAACATCATGTTAACATACATTTAAAATAAGATAAAGTGATACAATCATGCAAATCAAAAGCAAACTTACGTCCCGTCAACAGCAGGGGTCTGTCAGTTGTTGGTTAAGATGTAACATTTAAAATGAAATATGTGTAAACATACCTATACCAAATTTTACAGTGTATATATACTGTAAAATGCATATGCTAGGTTAGGCCCAGGATAAAATCGAGTTTCTTTAGCCTACCACCAGCGTTACCTGTAACGATGTCATATCAGCTTGTAAATGGAATTTTACAGTTAGAAACACATAGAAAACTGATTACTACACTGCTAAAACGGCTTCTGCTAGGGTCCAATATTGTAGTTGGTAGAGAAGTAATCCTGCAAACCCTATACATAATAGTGTGAGCTTACGGCGAACTTCCTGCAGTGATGAATCTGAATGACATCCACACAGCCGCAGGGAATGGGGATGATATTGGTTTTATTGTTATGTTTTCAATCCCCTTTTTTCTCTGTTCTTAAAGGTGAAGGTGTCTGCCTATAATATATCTCCCGCTCCACCATCACCCAGCCCCTACCTCCCCCCTCCCCCAATGTACCCCGTCCTCTCGCCTCCACCGGTAATTTGCGGAAACCACTGAGTCACGAATGCAGACAACAAGAAAGTTTTAAATATTGATTGAGCCCTGCAAAGATATTACGGTGGATTAAGCCGATACGATGACGCGCAAGCACCATTGCCAATGCCATTTCATATACCTACACACTCAGCTTCTTGCATTTGGCATGTGAAACATAATATCAGAATGAGTATAGCACAAGAATTTTGCTTAAATTTGTTTTCCCTATATATGGTACCCGGGAGATTTTTGTTCATGATGCTTCTTTTTTTTTTTTTTGTGCCATTGCCTTTATTGTCAAAGTCGACATCCTCGTCCATAATCAGATAAAGACTATGATGATGATGATGATGATGATGATGATGATGATGATGATGATGATGACGTAGAAAATTCTAGCAATCATGATGAAGTATTAAATACAAGATCAACATAATCAAAATGATGATATCCAATTCGTATACTTTTTTACCAGTGTAATATCTGTACATCTGCCAGCATCAATGCGATTGACTTGAAAAAAAAAAGAAAAAAAATCTGGCTATAGTATTTTGTAACCGTTTTGATGTGTAGAGAGGGTTTATACCTTGTGTATTTACATTTTGCAAAGAAAAAATATACGTCCCTGTACGTATGTGTCATAGACTGTATTTGCATGAAGTATATTTTATAATAATAATACTACATTTATAAAGCGCATAATAAGCACATGCTTCTCTATGCGCTGTACAATTCAGATACAACATACAAACAAATGACTAACAAATGTAACACTCAACATAATAAATACAATAATTAACAAAAGGAGCCCATGTGTAGTTTTCAGTTTGTTTGTTTTTTCTCGTAAATCCGAAAGTTCACATCTCTAGACTACCAAAATGAGCCATCAGAAAATATAAAGAATAGAGATATCAAATTTCCTTTTAAAGTTCCAAAAATGTGTTTCGACAACGGCTAGTGAGAGTTCGAGAGAGAAGAAATGCTATGCAGTTGCTTATGTGACGCATTCGTAGATGTATCACTTAATCAACACAACTTTTTTTAAGTCCTGGATCTTTTGTTGTTGTTGTTGTTGTTGTTGTTGTTGTTGTTGTTGTTATGTTGTTGTTCCTTTAAACTGTGAGGTATACTTTCAGAATACTTTAATACAATTCAAAAAGGCTATCATTGTATCTGCCTGTTA
Organism: Diadema setosum; assembly: GCA_033980235.1. Lineage (NCBI taxonomy): Eukaryota > Metazoa > Echinodermata > Echinoidea > Diadematoida > Diadematidae > Diadema > Diadema setosum. The sequence goes on along the minus strand of CM067071.1, from coordinate 25,189,751 downwards.
CGAAAATTCTTTGAAAGAATTAAATGCATGAAAGTTACTTAAACACGTTAAAATTGTAAATCTTGCTGATCAGCACTACTTTATTTTTCCTTAAAGTAGAAAAATACGGGAGAAAACTAGGACTGTGTTAGAGATTGACTTTGATTAATTTTGATGAAGGAGAAACGTAAAGTGGAGATTAAGACTGACATCTGCGTTATCTTCGGTGTGATCCATTCTCGAGCACAGATCGCTATTACAATTTCATGAAGGATATACCGTATTTACTTTGCATGAACTTTGCATCTGTTTAATATTCTTCTCTCGTTTGATTCTTGATATTCAATCGGACTGAAGGATTTCAATAAAATATAGGCTGTGGGCGGAGATGATGATCTCGTAAGTTTTAATTCCATAAGTACAGACAATTACAGATTCGGACTGTGAGCCGGATCACTGCTAAAATCTAATCACTTGTCGCTCTTCCCCACAATGGACATATCCTGAAAATATCATCAAAATATGTTCATAAATTTTACCAGCAATACTGCTTCGTCAAACGCACGCCGGTAAATACAAAACTTCCCAGGCGGAAGTAATTAATCTGGGAAATACGTAAGCTATACATTAATATACCCAGTAAGGAGGGAGAGTATGTTTCTTCATAACGTTTACTAAAATGCGTGCATGTACATGTATTTTTTCCCATCTCCTTCTTCCCTCGTCTTGTTTTATTCATTCGTTTTCTTCTTCCTTTTCGTGGAAGAAGTAATAAAAGTTGTAACACGGGGAACACGAAATGAAAGCAGCCTCTATGAAGGAAGTGGAACTAAACTACCCTCGGGTATCCGTCGAGTGGCTCGCAACCTCGAATCTCCAGCTATTAACCTGATTGCGAGGTGTCTAACCATTGACTCCCGAAGAGCGCGTTCTTCCGAAACACTGCGACAACAGCGCGTTGCTCCGAACGATACAAGCACTCGATCGCCTTGCCACCCTAAGTCCCTGGGGACTGTCAGAAAATATTTTCCCATGGAATAAACCTCATTCACTTCTCTTTTCATTTCCTCCTAATCATTTTAAGGTCCTGCAATCGACAAACCTCTATTCCCTTTCATTACTCCTCTTTTAATACGAGGTAATTTTGCTCCATTTTCCATTAATGTTAAACTTTTTCCCCCGACAGTTATGGAGGAAGAATCATTCTGAGATAATGAACTCTTTCCCTATGTTATCCTAAATTCTCCTCATAGTCTTTTGAGCAAGACCCACGCTGTTCCCCGCAGGCAATACCCTGTGTAAAGTGATTTGTTCAAAAATAAAGAAGGCGTGTTGGGACAACATGTTTTGATGAACCGTTTCCCTGGAGACACCATAGTGACGGGATGAAATCGGCACACTAATCGCCAGTGCCAAAATATTCGACAACTCTCATGTTTGCTTCTGTATATGCCATTCTGGTTCTGTTTCTGGAAAATCCGACGAAACTGGAATTGACGATGCGGCCGTAGGGGAAAATCCAATGAGTTAAGTCGGCACCGATTCTGACTGGTGTTCCGTTCTTCTTCTCTTTCTTCTTCTTCTTCTTCTTCTTCTTCTTCTTCTTCTTCCCGCGTCCTCCTCCTCCTCTTTATTTCTCCCGTCTTCAAAAGTAGACTGTATCTGTTTGTGCCGCTTAAAGGATGGATTACCCAGCAGAATGAAACAGGAAATATTTAGAAACTGTGTTCTTGGTCTTGCTAGACAAATGTCCGCTTACGCAAAGCCTACGGGAAATGTTATAGTCCGCAGGTAACAGGTCAACCAAAAGCGATGTTGCTGTTGTTGTGACGTCACACATGTAGCATTCCCCATTGCTTGGAGCCGGATGGGTCAAGAAACGTAGAAAATCTCCAAGCGTGTTTGCTATCGCTCTCATGCAGAAATACCGACGATATTACATCCCTTTTTATAATCCAAGACACGAGTCGACCTAACCATGTATATAAAGCAAATATGTGTACATTGAACTTAGAAGTACATTGAACCTAGAAAGAACTCTGCTCAATTGACGTCATATTTACCGGATTAATACGTCATTTTTGAAGTATCTTTGTGACGTCATGTCATATAGACTGCGAGTCTTTTATGAACCAACTCTTGTCCTATTCGACAGAGTATCAATTCACAGTTTCAGTGTATTATCCTCTGTTATCAGTCCTTTTGGGCAGGTGTGAGCATATAACATTATCTTTTATCCTTGAAGGTGACATTTTCCTTGTCTTTGCCACACCTTGATATTTGCTCCCTTCAAACAGATTTTTTTTCCTTTCATCGAAGTGGTGAATAGTTTATTTCACCCCGAAACCTATTAAATACAGAAAAGATTAGCTCTAAATATTTGTAAATCAATCAGACATTTTTCTCAGCGAGAGTGGTTTGTGAAATTCCTTGCGAAAATGGAATCTCTGTTTTTCGACATCTGTCAAAGGAATTATTGTTAATCATATTGGGTGTTTTTGTGATGTAGTTGTAAGTTGTTAATAAGCAGGGAATATGATAAACTTCGCGTGAGAACATCAAATTTATTGAAGAAATAAGGAATTTGAGGAGAACACATTACTTGAAGCATTCTAAAATATTGCATCGGAAGCATTGGGAGACTGGTATGTTTTTCGACGAGCAATCAATAGAAAGCAGGATTGTTTCCTAAAGCAACCCGATACTGGAAAGTGCACAGTGTACCAGAGTGTGTGCACAGTGTCCCAGAGTGTCTTCACACTGTGTTCACATAGTCGACTATGTGAAAACGCTTGAATTTAACAGTGTGAAGATAATTTCACACTGTGGTGTGGATTTCACAGAGTGTTCAAATAGAAAGCTTTGTTATCACACTGTGAATAGATGACTCATATCGTGTTCACACTGTTAAAACGCTCGAATTTAACAGTGTGAAGAGATTTCACACTGTGGTGTGGATTTCACAGAGTGTTCAAATAGTAAAGCTTTGTTATCACACTGTGAATAGATGACTCATATCGTGTTCACACTGTTAAAACGCTCGAATTTAACAGTGTGAAGAGATTTCACACTGTGGTGTGGATTTCACAGAGTGTTCAAATAGTAAAGCTTTGTTATCACACTGTGAATAGATGACTCATATCGTGTTCACACTGTTAAAACGCTCGAATTTAACAGTGTGAAGAGATTTCACACTGTGGTGTGGATTTCACAGTGTTCAAATAGTAAAGCTTTGTTATCACACTGTGAATAGATGACTCATATCGTGTTCACACTGTTAAAACGCTCGAATTTAACAGTGTGAAGATATTTCACACTGTGTTCACATTGTGGTTCTCACACTGTGGGACAATGTGTACTTTCCAGCAGGGAAAATAAGTAGATCTGATCGGGACATTCAAAGATTCATTCAAAGACATTCGGAGATTCAAAGTGAATCGACGTGTTTCTTGTTATTTGGGGAAATTAATATCCTTTTCGGGCTACAAAAGTTTTAAATTTAAAAACAAAAAGATAAATAAATATATTAGTGGTCCGAACGGGTCACTAATCGCAGATGAAAGTTAGTGTAGCATCCTGACTAAGTTCAAGCAGTTAGCAAGCAATGCGACCTCCATGCTACACTTGTTTCAGTCATTCCGATCACAAATGCGTGTCAGCACTGATACACTGTGTGGCATGGAACGTTTCTTACTAATAAACTTATCAAGATGAGGACTTAAGGAATGCTGCCTTTACGTGATGTGTTAACTATCGGAAACGCCCCACCTCCCAACTCGCGCGGAATGCGGATGTATTATGGAAGCCCGCGGCTAATACGATTGGATGCCATTTTCCGCACGGAAATTGTAAACAGGGAATTTTAAGGATGGACTTGGACGCGAGATAAAACGACAGTACAATAATATCTTTCGACGCATAACGTATGACCGCTTCGTTTGACACGACTTCTCACATGTTCCGAGTTTATCATGCAAAACTGTACATTCTTCTCTCTCACAAGGATTTTTTTTTTTTGTCTTGTTTCTTCGACTCTTGTTAGTGTTTCTTAAAACGACGAATTTTCTGATGATTTTTGGGTGAAGAATCAGGTGTGATTTTAACTTTAATGCATCACGTTGCCCATTCCAATCATTCTGTAAGCTTCTGATGATGTAAACATTTGCTTGCTAAGACTTTCCACACAGTTTGTAAATGTAGTCGTACTCTGTTGTTGGAAGTACTTTTTAAGAATGCAACTAACCATTATACAAAACATATCATTACTGGGATTGGTTTCCATTCTTTTATTTTTTAGAAAAATGTTCCACTAAAGCAGCACAGAGACAGTGCATGAATATATCACCTTTTACGAACTATTGGCCAACTCCAAACCTGATAGTGACATTTTCATTTGTTCGTCAAAATATTGGTTGGGTAGGCAGCTTTTAAATTTTGATATCTGTACATAATTTCATAATCAATAAATTCTTGGGCTTTTTATTATATCTAATCAATAGCTTTTCTTGTTTTATTTCGCTTTTTGGGGGGAGGAGGAGGCATTTTGGCATTGCATATAAGGCAGGGGGAAAAGTATTATTTGCGCTAACTCAAGCAAAAAAAAAACAACAACAAACAAACACAGAACAAATACAACTCTATCAATCTATGATTTCAAATTAAGATATAAAAATTCAATATCATCTTTAAATACTGAACAGGTTATACGGGCTTTACGGAAAGGAAAAGTATACTACACTTACTCTTCAGATACCAAAAGGACTATGTACAAGATAACGGTTCTATTGGCTGCGACATCGAAACCTTTTTAACTTTTAATATTGAGACAACGCTGAAAAGGTCAAGCTTTAAAAAAGCTGTCGATTAGTATGGCATTGTTATCAACATGTGAAATTTCCTTAGGCGTTTAGACGCTTTCCAGCGTTGTCTCAATATTCTGTGTGTGTAAAGTATTTGTAATTGTATTTGAAGTAAATATTTTTGAAAGAAATTCTTGAGTGGTCCACAATCTACAAGCACTGCTCTTTAGTGGACCTCTAAGTTCTCTTTTTTTTTTCTCCTCAAAATATAACTTTGTATTTTCCCGTATGTATACAGGATTCATCTCTATTAGTTTGTTGTATACCGTTAATCCTTCGCACTTTGTACTGTATACATGCTTATGATGGATTTTCTGATTTACCTTGTGTTATGTTTTGTTGGAAAGAAAATGAGAATGAAATAAATGAATTGAATTGATTTCCACCAACCATGCCATTTTACACTCCCGCTGGTTATATAAAAATTCAATGTCATCTTTAAATACTGAACAGGTAATACGGGCTTTACGGAAAGGAAAAGTATACTACACTTACTCTTTAGATACCAAAAGGACTATGTACAAGATAACGGTTCTTATTGGTTGCGACATCGAAACCTTTTTAACTTTTAATATTGAGACAACGCTGAAAAGGTCAAGCTTTGAAAGAGCTGTCGATTAGTATGGCATTGTTATCAACATGTGAAATTTCCTTAGGCGTTTAGACGCGATTTCCACCAACCATGCCATTTTACACTCCCGCTGGTCATTAAGGTCTAATTAGAGTATTAAAGAAGGGGGCTCAGATGTTGAATAGCCTGACTGAGCACAGGTCCCAATTAGCCGGAAAGGTGGGCTGTGGAGACTATTAGTTGTTAAACCATCGAAAGAATGAGCCCTTTCTTGTCTCAATGGCGATCGCTGTGGTTTTGGGTTAATTGGAACTAGTGGAACGACTTTTTTTTGACAACCCGGCTACTTTATAATGTATGAAGTTCAGAATTATTGATGCTAATATGGCTTATGAATATCGGCATGTCAAAGCTGATGGCTCGATCAATATTTCATCAGAGAAGAAAAGGCTACTGTTTGGTAATTGAAAATTCTGTTCGCCTTCCCATTGAAAGAACACGGTCTGATTCCCTTTGATTCCTTTAATAATGGTCCACAAGGTATAATAATGTTTGGGGTTTTTTTTCTTACGTGTATAGATAATGAAGAGCCAACCCCCGGAAATATTATAAGGCGTCTGTCTGAATTCTCATTCTTTAGACAATGTTAGACAGGCGTCTTATCAAAAGAAAGAAAAGATATCAAAACTTCCACAAAAAAAAAGTACGTGATACATTGCGTTTTAGTTTGGTATCTAAGTAAACTTTATTATCAAACTGATCAATTCTATTTTTGGATTAATCCCTCTTCAAACTCCGCTGAGACGTAATTAGAGGTACTGGAACAACAACTTACTCAACGACAAAACTGCATGAAAATAAGTGTCGTCGACGTTGCTGTATTTGTTTTTACTCATGTCTGTAATTTGCTACTGAAACTCTTTCATTTTGAACAGCAAAGAACATGCAAAGAAATATGACCAAGTGTATGATAAAGCACCTTGGTATAAAGACGAGATGTCTTCTCTATTGGAAAGAACACAGTGTCCCACAGTGTGTTCAAAATATGTTCACACAGTCGACTATATAAAAACGCCCGAAGTTAAACAATATGAAAATGATTTCACACTGTGGTGTGGTTTTTCACAGACAGTCGACATAGTAATGTTCTGTTTCACACAGTGGATTGATTATTTACACTGTGAATTGGTGATTCATAGTGTGTTCACAATGATGTTAAAACGCTCGAATTAAACAGTGTGAAGAGATTTCACAATGTGTTCACACTATTCACACTTTGTATTGATCTCACAGAGAGGTTTAAAATATCTTTAAGAGTAATCCGTAGTGTAATATCACCGCTCGCTGATGCATCATAAAGGAGGTGGTACACTAAATTTGCTAGACTCACTGTCAAACCTGTCGTAGGCTTTATCCTCTATTTTCTACTCCTGAAAGGGATCGTATAGTTTTGGTTGAGACCTAACTTCAGGTTTCTAACATTTTTTGGTGAGATAATGAGAAACATCTTATGAAATATGAAAGAGCATGTAATTCCATGAGGAATTCAAAGTTCACGTGATGAAAATTGGTTTTTGAAATGACTGAGATATCCAAAACAGAGCAGCGATCTTTATATAATGTGGGACCCACCTTTTATTACGATCGCTTTGTTTTA